>VWZX01004773.1:1218398-1299210 GCA_013399015.1 Galbula dea | reverse complement strand
GGTTGCTGCCGTCGCCTTCCCCCTCCTCCTCGCAGGGCCGGATCCGGCCTCCCCTGCGCGGCTGGCGGTGGTTGGGGCTGGTTCGGGCGCAGCATCCCCGCTCATAAGCAGCCTTTGGCTGGGGCACTTGCCAGCCCTTTCCCATACGGTGCTGGCGGGAGCGCGCCGAGGCCCTTCCGCCGCGGGAGGGGCGGGCGGGCAGTCGCCACTGCCGGCCCCTTTTGTGCTGCCTGTCGCCCCGGCTCCGCCGGCCACGGGAGGGAGCGGGGGGGCCCCTGCGAGCAGGGGGGAGCTTCGCTGCTCAACAGCAGGAACTAAAAACAACCACAGCGAGAAACAAAACCAAACCAAACCCCAACAACCAGCCGACACCGCGCTGCCGCCGTAATATTTTTTTTTTCTTCTTTTCACCCCCTACTTTTAAACTGAGGCTGAAGGCGCGAGAAAATACCAAGCGGCGGTGGCCAGCGTGCCCCGAGCGCGGCGTGCAGGCTATCTGTCACATGGCGGGACCTACCGCCCGCCCGGGACCCTCGCCACTCTCTCACCCTCGCCACTGGCCTCGGGTCTCTCCTCCGAGAGAAAACAAAGACGGAAACGCTGCTGGGCACCTCGCGAGCGGACGCATTTAATCTTCTCTTTGCCTGTTCCGTGGTGCTCTGGATACGAACAGGAGCAGCGGAGGTGGAAGTTGGTTCTCTGCAGTTTCTTCATGTAGCTTCTAATGGAAGCGAGAGCACAGAACTGCTGCTTTAGAAGAGTTAAACGTTTGTTTTCTGAAAGAAAGCTTGGTGCTTTTCAGATTTTGTCACGTTTTCGAATGCAGTCCGTTGAAGTATTTTGAAGTTTTCATCAGAAGTACTGAAAAAGTTTGAGACGTAGCAGCAAAGAAACTTGATAGTGGTTCAGATCATAGTAATAACATAAATAACTTGATTCCTTTGATTGGGAACTCTAGTGTTGCATATTATTGTGCCCTTGATTAGAAATAACTTTTTTTAAAAATTTGTTGTAAAGCAACTGGCCTAATAATTCTTCACTGCTACTTTGCATGTTAGCCTGTCTTAAGAATTGCAATACTAGTAGGATTTTTCTGTGTGTCTTTTTTTTACATTTTCAAATAAAAATTGTGAACATTTAGTTTCTGATTCAAGGATTCAACTTGATACACAACTGTAACATCTTTATTTTCTCCTTTTTGATGACCTGTTGCAATTAGATAAAATTAAGTAAAAATTAACTTCTTGTTTTGTACCTTTTAAAAAAAGTGTTGTTTTTTTTCTTTCATTTCCTCAACAGGAAGGAGTGAAGACTGAAAACAATGACCACATTAATCTGAAGGTGGCAGGGCAAGATGGGTCTGTGGTGCAGTTTAAGATTAAGAGGCATACACCACTTAGTAAACTAATGAAAGCCTATTGTGAACGACAGGTACGGCTCTTGTATGATCATCAGGAGAAACGGTGTCTGGGGGAGAGGTGATCTCCATAGAGATATATAAGACAGTAAAGTCTTAAAACTGTGTAAATATGCAAAATGATGAAGGCTTAACAGAAAGTACTTGTGTTGTGGGAAGTGTAATGTTGTTAGGATCTGTTACAGTGAGCTGACGGGGTTGTGACAGGAAATGGGTAAAGTAAAGATCTGGTTTATCTGTGAAATCTGCAATATAGGTGTAGGCTGTTGGGAGGCAACTGTTAACTCTGTTCAAAAATACCAGTATGGAAAGGGTGGGTTAGGAATCCGTGGTATAAACGTAGGGTAGAAAATTGAGTAATAATCAGAGGTATTTTTATAACTCTGAGTAACTTCTTGGTCTAGTCATACACTTCTGATTTATTACCTTAGTATCATTGTATTGAAATGAGAGAATAGCAGTGACTGTTCCAGGGTTAAAAGGTGTCTGATATCTAGCTTGAGAAGGAGCTTGTGCGCTTAATGATCAGCTTTGTTTTTTCTCTTGTGGCCTAATTGTCAAATTAATCCTCTGAGGGACAAAAAATAATGTGTTTTGCCAGTGGCAACTGCAGGCAGCCTATTAGGTTGCAGGCAGCTACTGCAAATGTTAAAAACACCTGTACTGCAATTTAACACTTTCTTCTGAAGCTTTTGATTGGGAAAATTTTGTCTCTGCTGTCCATGAATTTTTAATCAGTGTCTGCCTGTAGAAAGTTCTGTCTCTTTGAAAGTGTTTGGAATTGGGGAAGATTGATTTTTAAACACAAATACACAATCACACTGTAGAATACAGTAAAATCAGTGTAAAATATTGAGGTAACTATTTCACCACCAAGAGAAACAAACTCTCATACAGAGTGGTAAAACCTCTTTGGTTTACGCTTTGCTACAATGGGGTGGTGATACAAATAAAGACAGGGAGAATCAGCTCCTACTAAACCTGAGTATGTTCTTGTATGGGTGTTCTGGGGATAAGTCAGTAAGTGTTTGAGGCTGTGGGCTCATTTCTCCTACTTCTGTCACACAAATTCATGTTATATTATGTAAATCACTGTGTATTGCTTTTTCCAAACATTCAGTGTGGTTTTGTCTGTCTTTTGGAGAGTTTGAGGATTGGGTAATTGTTTGTAAAGTACTGGGAAAGATGATTTTTGAAGTAGCATTTGTAGTTCAGTTACTTGGATGCAAAAAAAAAGTAAGAATCTAAAACTTCTTACCTGAATTTCTAATCTGCCTTAAAGAAACCCAAACTACCCTAAGTGTCAATTGAGAGAGAGAAAAATCTGTAGGAGACATTTTTCCTCATTTTGATGTTAAGCTAGTAGATATCCAAATGTTATTTCTGTGAAGATGGACTTTAAATTTAAGTGCTTACTTCTCAAACTTCGTTTAAAAGCATTGGTTCTGCATGTCTCTCAAAGTTAGATTGTGTTTGTGTTCCTAACTAGGCATACCCCATTTTAAAATCCTTAAGCAGTGGGCTTGAGATTTAATTTTGGGGAGGTGGAATCTGCATATAATTGAGAATTTTAACAGCTTCAAAGAATGATAATCATGTATTGCATGTAGTAGACCTAAAATGGAAGTAATTAAACCTTGAATTACATCTTTAGAAGAGGAAGCCTTTTTGAGTTTATTTTAAGTAGGAAAAAATTGGCCATAGAATATACTTAATTGTTGTGGGTACTGATCTCAGGCTGGTACAGTTTCTCAGTATATTTTCAGCTAGCATTTATTCAGCTCATAAAGTTGTCAGGAACCTGAAAAAAAACAAACCACTTGGAATAAGAAATACCTATTTTAAGAAACAAAATGTCGGAGAAAAGAGCTCAAACCAAATGTTGCTGTGCAGAAATGTGTTGCAGCCATGACACTTAGCCACATGGTCCTCTTAAACAAGACGATGTTCTGAGTGAGCACTGCAGAATCTGACATGATAGAGAAGGCAGAAGTGTTTTGTGTGAACTATGAAGTATTTCCAGAAAGCCTAGTTATATTCCTTACTAAAATATTTTTCCTGACAAATGAACTTATAAGAAAAAATGGTTCCATGAAGTTTTCCTGTGTGTTACATCTGCTCCTGCATGGCTAAATGAAGGCTGGTTTTCTAATTCAGAGATGCCAGAAAGTCTATTCAGTGGCTTCTGGAAATAGGTGATTCTGTTGTTTGGGTTTTTTTAAAGTTCCAGCTGCACATGGAAAAACTTTGGTCCATGGATCTCTTTTGAATAAGAATTCAAAGTTGCCATTGCCTGCTCTTTGCTGCTGCAGATTAACAGATCACGGCTGCATTTCTGGGAAAAATATTGTAGAATACTTTTGGTTTTGGGGAAGATCAAAAGGAGTATTGGCTATTGTTTGATATTTCTTACCCAAAGTGTTGCATCTGATTTTGAACAGAATTGTTATTAAAAAGCACTACAAAGATCCTGGCTGTTGGGGTGAGACTTGTGTGCTAGGAGTTGCTTTATTTTACCTTGCAGTCAGTGGGGGCACTGTTGCTTCTCTTAGTGATTGGACACAATGCGATTTTTAATACAAAACAGATTGCAAGCATTTGCAGTGAAATGCCTTAAAGTCAGTGCAGGAGTGGATTATGAAAACTCTTCTCATGCATTATGAATGGTGGCTTCTAAGGATCATACTGCCATTCAGTTCATGCAGTTCAAGAGAAAACTAGTGGGTACTTTTACACCAGACTTACTTCTCTCTGTGTCGCTTCTCTTTTTGCAGGGGTTGTCAATGAGGCAAATCAGATTCCGGTTCGATGGACAGCCAATTAATGAAACAGACACACCTGCACAGGTAAAGCACAGCAGCAAGACTAAAGAGCTCTACATGACTTTTTTTTTTTGCTGCAGGAGTGGCTGCTTCTGTTCCATATAAAATACTTGTGTAATTGTATATATTGGTGATAGAACTTGATCTTTTCTTTTAACCATTGCTTTGGTATAGCTACTTCAGAATTAGAGGTGGGATCTAAGACTTCTTTAGTGGTTTGAATAGTAATTTGGTGTCACAGTAGTAATAAAATAAGGGAAAGAAGTAGAGTGCACAGATGGTGACTCTTGTAAAACTGTCACTGTATTGAGTCACCACTCTCAGATAAGAATCAGTAAGTTAAGAATTTAGTTTTCTCTGAAGCAGCAGCTTTGTTCTTTATAAAAGCTTGCCAGGATGTTATCAGAGATCCTATTTGCAAACTTGCATTTGTAACACAGAAGTAATTTTCTATTAGTTGTGATTTGAAGCTGTGTTTCAACGGCATAAAAGTACTAAACACTGTGAACTTTGGTTTCTCTGTAGCTGATTAAAACAAAGACCATTCCAAGAACAGAATGGTTCACTGCAACTCTTCAGGGCTTTTTTCTGTACTGCTCTGTGTCACTGTGTTTAATCAGCTTTTCCAGGTGATACAATTTTACATGCTTTTCAGAACCACTTCAAATAAAATAAAGGGACTCTTGTTCTTAGAAGGTTTATAAGAGATCTGTTTTTAAGCAGTTGCTCCAAAGAATGTCTCTTATGGCCACAGTCTATGCAACTTTTTACCTTGGAATACTGATAATTGAGGCAACAGGGTGGTTTTCTCTCCATCCATGTTACACTGAAGCTAAGGATCAGTCTATTTATAGCTGCAGTAAATGCCATAGTCAAGTTTGTTTTCCTAGAGCAGAAATTGAGACTGTTTAGAAATAAAACTTAACAATAGTTCTGGCAGCTCCTTCAGTCTTGGTACAGGTTTTGTCAGTAGGTAACATTAATATCTCGGGAATATCAACTGTAAAAAATTATAGTCAAAAAAGAGAATTACAGTAATGAAGTCTTGCTGTTGCTCCCTGGCAGTTTGTTACATCAATGACCATGTAAAGTGGGTCAAATTTTTTTTGTGCCTGCTGGTGCTTAGTTTTCCTGCCTGGTTAGTCTAGGGACCTTCTTTAGTCCTGCAGCTGAAGCCATTTGCACATTTGAACAGCAGCAGCAAAGTGGAATTGTGGCAGTGTTCTAAGGTAAACTGAGGAAGTAAATAGAAGAAAGGAAGTGCAAGGGCAAAGTAGGCAACAGAATTCAAATGTTATGGATGCTGATCTTTTCCCTAGGAGTCATACAATGCCCCCTGAAGTTACATAGCAGAATTAATTCTAGGACAACAGCTGTGAACTGTTTTGTTGGTTGGTTTTTAGGGTTTTTCCCCCATGTAATTTCATTCCTTTTGAGTTACAGTGAGGTAGTTTAAATGTACAAAGCGATAACAATGGAGGGGAGCAGGGTGGTCTAGTTAAGTTGCATGAACACTAGACATGAAGATAGGAAATGTAAGAACAACCCAGGCTGTAGTAGGTATCTGAGAAGAGCTGAAAGCCTTTTTTCTCTTTCCTGCTGTAGTTGGAAATGGAGGATGAAGATACAATTGATGTGTTCCAGCAGCAAACAGGAGGAGTTTACTAAAAAAAACCAAACACACACACAAAAAAAGAACCTGCTACTTTCTTCTCCAGAACTGTGCTCCCACAGGCAACACATCCACAATTAGAAAATGAGACTTCGTTCAGCCACATCCTGACTACTGCAGTATAGTTTTCTCTCTTCTCTCTCTTGATTTTTTTTTCCTATTCCTTCTATTGTACATAAAGTAACTGGTGTATGTGCACAGACATAATGCATATTTTTTTTAACTAAATGGCCAATGGTATGTTTTGATCAACATTTAATGGAGATGGGGTGGGAAAACAAACTGGTTCTGTGAAAATGCCCCTTTCTCCATTAGTGGCATGCTCCTTCTACCTTTATCTTTATATTCCAGTAAGTTATTTTGCTCTCACTGTTTAAAAACAAAAGCCTTGCATACCTTGTTTGATTGGATAATTTCAATGTTTTTCTTTTATCATGGTAAAACCAAGGACAATTTTATAACTTTTTTGTACGTAGCTGTTACATGTAGAGCAATCTCTGTCTAAGTAGGGGTAAATTACTCTTAAAAAAGAAAAAGGAAAAAAAAATCCTAGATAGTTTTCCCTTCAAGTAAAGCGTCTTGTTGTTTAAATAAACTTCTTGTTTAAAATAAGCAGCTTGCTTTATTTTTCTGTGGAGTTCTAGTGCTCAGAACTTGTATTTCTTCCTCTGCAGCTCTTCGTGCTTCTCAATTCCCAGCTTTGTGGAGTAAGCATAATCCACCTTTCACAGTCAGAACACTGTCAGAACTGAAAGGCTTCCTTGAGCCCTCTCACTCAGTCAGTAGTTGAACTGGAAATAGAAGTCAGTTTTGTCTTCTAAGTTTTTGTGTGTGTGTGTGTATATGTTCTGCTAAGCCAAAAATGTTTGATGAGGCAAACGGCAAACTATTGGACTACTTACTAATGAGTTGAGCTCTTTTTGTCAGTCTTTAACAGAAACATCAATATTGTTGTCACAGTAGTTTAAGATCCTGTATTTGAATGCTTTTTGATGTAAACATTCCGTTCAAAAGAGCCATTAATTTCGTTAAACGTTCATTTTCTCGTGGTATCAAATGGGAGATGCTTGGAAATGTAAAGCAAAAATAAAACTTTGAGTCCTGGTTTTGGGTGTATTTAGCTATGGTGGTGTAGATTCCAAGCTCTACTTTACCATGCTGGTGTTCTGCTGGAAAGGCTTGAAGTACTGAAGGGAGCTAGTGACAGTGATGCGTTTCTGAGTCTTTTCTGCAAGGCTGTTCTTCAGTTTTCTCATGGGGAAGTTTAGAGGTTGTGAAATCCATGGACGTTCATGAAAGATCCTATAAACATCTACTAAACATCCTCAAGGCATTCTCTGATGTCCTAGGGATGTTCTAGTATTGATAGTGTTTGCAGTACATTAATGCCCTGTTAGCAGAGCTCACTTTTTGGTAGTAGTTTTTGTAATAGTGAATTGGAGAAGTGCTGATTACATGCTAGGCCGGTGCCTGCTGGGTTTGGAAATGCTTTAACTTGGTGGCAAAATGATGAGACTGTGCATTCAGCTGATGGACAATGATCTGTTTGACTTCTGTCACAGTTTTAACACACTTGATATTACATTAATTGCATCTAATGTAGCTATAAGTAAAACAGCATCTGGTTTTGCAGTTGTTTTTGACTGTAGCTGAAGGACGTAATCTGTTCGCCATAGGAAATTCTGCTGCTAAGCAGATTATTTCTTACTCTGGTATGTGTCTTACAGACTTCTGTGGCATACTCCAAGGTTGGAATTCCCTCTTGTGAACAGATGTTTTCATATCCAAACCCACAAAGGCCTGGAAAAAGCTCATTTGAAATAAAGGAGGGGGGGAGGGAATGTATTTCAGCACCTTTTATAGGTTACATGTGGAATATGTTCCTCTTTGGCTTTAGATTCTCTAGCTTTCAACCTGGCTAGACTTCTGATACCAGTGTATAAAATTCTTTCAACTTGATGTCATGCCAAGACTTTTCCCAGGAGAAAGCTGTCTTTATCTTGTTTGGCCAAAGAAGATGTTTGGACTTGCTTTAGTTTCTGAAGAAAGGGTGAGGTCTCCTTACATACAGGGTTTTTTCAGCCCAACTTAAAGCTGTAAAGCTCCAAACTCCTTGTTATATCTTGCCTGCTATTTTTAATTTCCTGAGGCAACGTAAGTCAAGTGACAGGTACTGAACAGCATGCTTTCAAAGCATTGTCTTAATCTCCTGAATTAGTAGAGTGGTGCTTCATCTGTCATGAACTTGTAACCTAATGTTCCATTAATAAAATGAGACCATTTGACATGGATTTTGATTAGCCTTCCAAAATTCCTCTGCACAGAAATGAAAAACAGGCTGTGGTACCTTTGGATTGGTGGTGGCAGCTTTGAAAGTACACCTTCATTCAGCATATATTGAAATTTCCTTTAGTGCCCAGCAACAGGGTATTGAAAAAAACAAGAGAGGCATTGATCACCTAAAATTCTCAACTTCTAACACCTTTCTGCCATTCCCCAGAGCTTGCTCCTCGTGTTTCTAAAGTAATTCCCTCTGGCAGTGCTGAATGGTGTTTATGAAAGATGGTGACTGCAATCAAAACCTGATAAATGGTCTTTTCTGAGAGATATTTCCTTGATTAGATAAAAATCAAGAAACTCAAAGATCTTAAGTTACTTAGCTCCTTAAGAGCCTCAAAGGTTTAACTGCCATTAGTCTAGCAAGCTGTTACTGGGCTGGCAGGTTCTGATACATAGCTGTGTGCACAGCAATGCAGAAATACCAACTTGTTTTCCTAAAATCTATTTTGTATAACTCTTGCATAGTCTTGCAAGTAACTCTCCTTATGACAGAGCTTGTTGCTTGTCAGTACTACTCCTCTGCTGCTAGAGAATGTACCTTTTGATTCCTGTTTGCTGGGACTTCATCTTCTCTAAGAAAGCTACTGCTGGGGATGATGATCCAAAAGTGGTATGAAGTCCGGGGCTATAAACAATTTGGATCAAATTATTTGGAGTTCACTTAGCTGTTTGGCCTGCCTGGATTTGTAACCATTCTTGTGTTTATGCTGGTAGCCTAACGGACTAGAAGTTCATGTGTCAGAGGCTAAAGAGAAACTGGACAAAGAGGTCCTGGCACACTAGCTGGGAGGTAAGTTTTCCATGTTTGTCTAACAGCTGGGATCTTTCAAGAGCATGGGCAAATTATATTATTACCCACAATTTTCAAATAATGTATTCTAAAGTGATTGCTGTGCAATTTACTTAATATTCTTCTCGTGGTTTTTAAATGAAAAAGACTGGAGTAAGTTGTAATTGAATCCAACAGGAAGTGCCGTTAGTGTACACTGGGTCTTTAGTTCCTCAGCCAGTTTCAGTTTCAGTGGTGGAATGGGCACTACCAGTTATTTAAAAAGAGGTCACCAAAATTGTTTTAGGCTCCCAAAGTAAGGCATTTTTATTCATGTACAGAGAGGGTAATGACAGTTGGTGTGGGGGGGACCCTTAGTTAACTAACACCTGAAAATCAGTTCATCTGCACAAAGGGATGTAAGCATTTGTAGAGCTTTTGGAGGCTCAGGATGAAGTGGTCTGAGATGCTGGGTCAGAAGGCTTCTGGGACTGCAAGCAGTTCTGAAACAGAATATGCTAAGCTGCCAAGAGTGTAAGGGAATATTGCAAGTGGTAATGTGAGAGAGTGTTGTGGTGTATGGAGGTGTTCTCAACAAAAGAAAAATGCCTGAAGTTGTTGCTTCAAGATGACTATAAAATCAACCTTTGCAGAGATGCTATGTCTGTTTTATGGTCATGCTGAGAGTGTTTTCTTGCAAGATTATTCCTTTCTGGTACCCTCATTAATTCTGAGTCAGAAAATGTAAGTGCTGTTGTTTTGTCTGTGGAATGCTGGTTCTATTGTCACTGCAACATTAATGAGAAGGTATAATGTGACTGGCTTAAAGAAAGAATTCTTTCTGTGCTTCAGCCACTTGGAAAGAATTGGATTTCTAAGGAATAGCAATTTGTTTCCAAAGCTAAAAATGAAATCTAGATGCTTCCTTGATCATCATCTGTTAAGCTGAAAGTGAACAATAAATTGAAGGATTTTTATTACACTTTTAGATTGTGGCCCCTTCTCAGTACACTTGTATCCTCTGGTGTGATGGACTGTTGTAGAGTGCTAAAAGACAGTCCAAAAAGCATTTAAATAATTGGAATTATTCTTAATTATATTACCACTGTAATTAATACATTCCATTCTCTGCATTATTGAGGTTTGTTCATCCTGGCTGTGAACCAGTTGCCAGCCTGAATGTGTTCCAATAGTGAATAATTTAATCCTCTTGTTTATCTTGCTTTTTTGTACTTAGTGTCAGAATGAATTGGTAGTACAGCACTTCTCCCTGGTGGTTAGGACGTAGGAGTGTGAGGAGAAGTAGGATGTGGAAGACTGGATTTTGATCCCTGGTTTCAGGTTTTGGGTGGGCTTAAAGATACTTAATTACAGAGGTTTCCTGATTTTTTCACTTGAAGTGTCTCCTGGCTTACTCAAACATGGAGATGCTTGGAAGCCCAGCTGGTGTTTATGAAGTGGTTTGAGTCCCTTTGAGGGCAAGAGTTTTACTGTATGCCTGAAGAATTTCAGTTTATGTGGGAGGGATGATGTGGAGCTGATGGTGCTGTGAAAGAAGTGGTTTGCTGTCAGCTGAGATCCCAGAGATGTTGAGGGCCAGTGGGGTGCTGCAGTAAGACAACAGAAGTGTGCAAGTTGGCAAGGAGCTGCAGTGGGAATGAGAACTAAGGGAAGAGCTTTAGGTTTTAATGATTAATCCTGATATGAGGATGACTTTGGAGCAGTCAGGAAAGACTTAAGGTTGTGGAAGCCCAAATAAATAGTAAATAGATTGTTTCTCCTTAGTAAAGGGATATTCTCTGGGGGTACATGGGCACAAAGGACACCCTTTGTGATGAATTTTGTGCAGGTTTTGGTGGCTTAAATTCTCCCCCCTTTCAGCATCCAGTCCATTGATCTCATTGAAGCCCATCTAATGCCCTGCAAGGGTTCTTGATGGATCACTTGATTGAGAAAAGTTCACTGTTTAAGCAAACTTGAACAAGGCAAAAGCTGAATGAAAGGAGCTCCTTGAGGACTCTGTCACAATGCTGACTTCCCCTTCCAGTTATTCTTGCCTTTTTTTCCACTGAGGAACAATGGAGTACAGACTTGGTAATGCTGGAGGCCCAGGCAGGAACAGCAGCAAGCATTGCCCACTCTGTTTACTACATCTCTGCAGTTTTGGCAGGAGTCTGGACAATGGGATTGAAGCCTCTTTCCCACACAGTAACTTACTGTTAGGAACTTTATCTGGAGATACAGAGAGGCACCAAAGCAACTGTCACAACTCTTGCAATCTACAGCAACTATTTGGTTGGCCAAATGTTCAATCTGTAGAGTACCAGGCTTCCACTGCACTTCCACCTTGCATTGCTTCAGATGCTAAAGTCTTTGACAGGTGCAAACACAGCTGTAACAAATAGTGTTTGTTAGCTGGTGCTTACTTTTTACCTTCAGCTGTGAATGAATTCGGGGAAGAAGAGGAGACTTGAGGCAAAAATCTCTTTTTTGGCATGATGTGGTTGGAATAAAGGAAGAATGATTTTTGTGACTGTGCTGTAAGTAGCAAAGGCTGGTGTGAAGGAGAACCCCTTGGCCACGGGAGGATGAGCAAGTAGAGGCTTTTCTCAAAGCAAAGGTATCTCTCCTTGCCTAACCCTTGCATTTCCTGGAGTTCTCTTCAGACTTCCAGATGCTTTTTGCATTCATTGTTGGTTGAGTTTCAGCAACAGGTGGAATTGTTTGGTGAGTTTTTCAAACAGCTGTTGAGAATTGTTCTGGTCTAATGTCATCATCCTGAGAAGGATCATAAGCCTATTTTCTGTAGCCATCTTCATAAACTCCTTTATCTTGTTATGGGTAAATAATCAACAAAGCAGCTTTTATTTAAAGACTATCCTGCAGTCTGGACTGTCTCAGAGTGGGGTCCCGTGGAAATGCTGAAGGTTTAGAAAAGCTGCATGTTAAAACTAGCTTTGTGAGGAGGAACAGGTTTTTCTTCATCTTGACTTAAAAAAATGGCTCCATGTATCTCAGGGGTACAAATTTAAGAGTCAAATCATGTGGATTTGAATAAAAAGCATTAAGATGACAAAATACTTCTGAAAGTTCCCGAGAGAGCAGATGGTTACCTGTATGCAAGTAGAAATAATTTGACTTTTTAATGACCAAGCCTAAGGGATAATAGAATTAAAACAGCTGTGTCACATTACTTAACATTTCCCTTTAATCTAGCTCTAGAAGAATATGATGTGGCAGAGAATTCCCTGGGGACCTAAATAGTGGTTGGAGCTTTTTTTTCCAAAAACGAGAATATGGGTTTTTTTTAGATCTTAGGTTAGAAAAAAAAAATACTGTGGTCCTGTTTGTGTGATTGTAGCAGTTCAGCCCTTTCCTGGGTTGTGTTAATGTTAAGGCTGGTGACAATTCACAGTTAAGACACTTGACATCAGGTCGCTTCTGGGCCTGCTCTTCTCCAGGCTAACTAGCCCCAGAGCTCTCAGCCTTTTCTCCTCAGAGTGATACTCCAGTCCCCTCAGCATATTTCTAGCCTTTGCTGGACTCTTTCCACTAATTCCCTGTTGCTCATGAACTGGGGAGCCCAGGACTGGTCACAGTCTATGTGCTTTCGAGTTGTGCCATGACATGCTCCGAGGCAACTTCAAGGTTAGCGGGGCCTAAGCCACCCCTCACCATGGCTATAGGTCCTCTGCAGGGATGGCTGAGTGAGGTGCCTGGGATGGGCGTTGGTAGCCCAGTGGTACTCGAGATGATATCCTCAGAGGTGGTGTCCTCACTGGGGGCAGGTGGGGCACGGAGAGCGCTAGGGAAGGCCGGTAGCTGGGCAGTGTGGTAGATCCTTTCGCTGAGCGGCGCCCGGACTCTTGTCTCACCTCATGCGTGGCTCAGCCAATCACCGCTCGCCTGAGGTGAGCGACGGGTGTCCCGCCAATTGCCAACAAAGGGCGCCGCCGCCAAGGCGCAGCCAATCACCGCAGAGCAGACGTATTGCTTCACCAATGAGTTTTTAGGGATGAGGCAAGGCGCCTGGGACTAGACAGCGAGGCGGGCCAAGGGGCAGAGTGGCACGGCGCCGTCGAGTAGGAGCTCAGGATTGGGTTTGAACCGCTCAATGAGGAGGCCACTGAGGGGTGGGCTTCAAGCTGGCTATAAAAGGCACTGCCGGTGCGGGCGGCGGCTGCAGGTGTCACAAGCAGCGGCAAGGAAAGAGGAGGCTCGGCGCGGCGGTGAGGGGGAGGCTGCTCCGTTTCTGGGACCGCCACTCCCCGCTGGCCTCTCAACGGAGCCTATTCCCCTTCGTCCATCTGCTTCACTCCTGCTGCCATGACCACCACGACCACCTTTTCGGGCATGGACCCAAGTGGCAGAAACAGCTCCAGGTCCGGCGGAGGCTCCGGGGGCGCGCTGGGACCACTAGGGCGTTGGGGCTGAAGGCGTTTAGCGGCGGGGCCGTCGCTCCTCTTCGCCTCAGGGCCTGGAGCCCGGCCGGGCGCAGAGGGGTCTGCCCGGAGCGCCTCTGAGGGGGGTGGCGGGACGCGAAGCGCCGTGTTGGGGTGGGGAGGGACCGACCGATGGGTGCCGGCGGGTCGGGGCTCAGCGTGTATGGTTCCCTCGTCCGCATTTGCCGGGCGAGTCGGCGGGAGGCGGCCGCACCCACACCCCCTCCCCCGGGGGCAGCGGACTGCCTGTCGGCTCGGGAGACAGCTGCGCTGCCCGGGGGGGTTGGTGGGGGCAGGCCGTGGCCATACCCATGCCCTGCCGCATCTGCCCGGGGGAGGGAGGTGTGGGAGCTCAGCTGCAGGGGTGGGAGCCGGCGATACCCACCCCGGGCTGCTCGGGTGTGCCTGTGCGTCCCTGCATCTGCCGAACAAAGAAGGGAGGCGACTCCCTGCCTCTCTGCGTGGCCGCGCAGCCCCATCGCGGCGTGGACGAACACAACACTGCTCCCCTCCGCTCCCCTCTGTCCGCCGCCTTCACCTCCCTGCGGCTGCGGAGCTCGTCCCTACCCCTGAGCCTGGCAAAGCAGCCTCGTAGTCTGCCACGTTCTGGGTGGGGCCGAGCCGGCTCCATTGTCTGCTCTCCCCGGCCTCCCCCTGCCCGCCTCGGCAGGAGCCTCTCCCCCACCCGCAGCTCGCTCCCCTCATGCCGTTGCGCCTGCCTGGCCGGACCCTTGTCCTGGCCGCGGTGACCGTTCTGTTGAGCTCCTGTGAGCGTCGGCTCGCAGGGAGTATGCTCGGGGGCGGGAGGGAAATGCCCCTTTCCCGGGCTCCGACCCTGTGGCGGAGCCTCGGTCGGATACCCGGGGGCAGACGGGGGCTGGGGAGCCACGGCTGGGAGAGTGGAGGGGAGAAGCCGCAGCCTGTCTCGGAACAAAGAAAACTTGGCAGGTGCGTCTGAAGGGATGCACGGCACTGGCTCGGGCAGCCCACGTCTCTGCAGGAGTAACAGCTGGCTCGGAGAGCATCGTGTCGGTTTTTTTTGAAGCTACCCTTGCCTTTTTCTGTAACGTTTTGGCCTGACAAAGCAGATGCTTCCTGTTTCCTCTTAGTTTTTTGGGGTGCATATTCCCACAAAGCAGGGAAAAAAAAAACCAACAAGAAAACCCCCAAGAACCGCAGACCTTTTTCGAGAGTGCTGCATGGATAGAGCTGTGAGTGAATTTTCAGTACCCACCACTATCAGGTGCAGTTTTAAGAGGGGTTCATTGAAGTGTGCCTTTGAAGCGTGTTACAGCATCTCGAGGTTGTGAGAGGCTTCTGATAAAATCTGTCAAGCTTTACCAGAGGTTGGCAAGAGGAATTATTCCTTTTTAACAGTTTGGGCGATGGCTTTTACCCTTCAATTGCCTCTTCTGTTAATTTCATTAAGACTGTCAGTGGAAGCTGTTGTGCCGTTGGGAGACTGCTGGCTTCACTGCTCGGGTGAAAGTGATTTAAGATATGGGAACAGGCCCTCATTGAACTGACTGTTCCTCCAAGGAGTAAGTGCAACAGATGTAACTAAGAAAATAAACCTTCTACATGGGGACGTTTTCTCTGGGGAGGAAAAAAAGGGAGGGATTTGAGACCATTCTCTCTTAATTCAGAAAGAGATAAAGCAAGTCATAAAAACGTTCTTGGATGCTTAAAATGTACTGTACAATCTCCTTGGATCCTCCCACTGGCAGCTGAGCATTGGCAGTCAGAACTTTGGAGAAGAATTCTATGAGGAAGAGTAGTTTGTTAGTGAAGCAACAGTAAAAATCCATGCCACTCACCCTTGTGAGTTTTTCATGCTGTTGTGTTTGAGCTCTGTAGGCTGGAGAAGTGTCTTTGTGTTGCATCTGGAATGGGATAGGTGCAGAGTCTTCAAAGATCTGAATCACTGGTGGTGTAAAGTCAGTTTACAATCATCAGTTGTAAAGTCAGACCTGTTCTTTGTGTTGAGTTCCTAGGTTTGGTGCAGGAACAAGCTGTGCAGTGTTATTTGTGAAGGGAAAGTGTGCACTGTCCCTAGCTTGTTCTAGGCCTCACTTCAGAGCACTGGATGTTTTGAAAGCCCAGCTCTGTTGATGTACTCATATCTCTGAAAGCTGTGGCTGTTCTCATATGGCCTCACACATTTGTGTTCTCCTGGTCTTTGGCTTCTTCAGCTAACACATCAGCCTTGAAAAGATCTCATGCTTAAGGAGATGAGGTCTGAAGGAACTGGCATTTTAAGATTTATTTGGCTGCTGTTGTTAATATTGGTTGATTTCTGCATGTTGGAAAGCAGGTGAGAGTATAGTTCACAAAGTCCTGAGCAGGCTACTTTTGTGTCTGTCTAATAGGAGATTGTTAGATTTAGGTTATGTATCTGGAGCTTTGAACACGTGTCTCTCCTAATAATAGTCTAACTTCAAACTGTCGGGTTGCACCTTTAAAGTCTGCTGCAGTAGTGTGTGGCAGACTTGAGGGTTTTTCCAGTGCATCAAACCTAGGTTTGTTTCTGAAGGCTGCAGCCCCCAGTCATCAGTGATGTCACTGGTACTTTGGATCATCTGCCAAACTTTAGCCTTTGCTGTGCTGCTGGTTTGAAAGTAATGTTAGCCTGCACAGAACTCTCTGAAAAAAGCTGGAATTCATCATGGCCAGATGCTTTTTTTTTTTTTACTTTATGGTTGGCTCAGGCTGAAGACTGGTACCAGTGGCTCTGGTTGACACTGGGTGAAGCAAGGGCATGAGCACAGGAGTGTTTTATTTTTGTAAGTGTTGCTGAAGAGCAGTGGAGATAGTGCCTGGGTGGAATGCTGCAGGCAGCTCACCTTTGTAGTTCAAACTACACACTGGAGCTGTGACATTGTGGCTTAAAAGCTCACACATAATGGAGTCATCTCCCATAGTTTCTCTTTGGGACAGAATTTAGCTTGTATTACCTGTATTCTTCAAGAGCTAAGCATGATATCTTGACTTTTCTCTCAATGCTAATCAGTATCTAAAGAGTGGGTACTAGAGGATGGGGTCAGACTCCTTTCAGCAGTGTCCAGTGATAGGACAAGGGGCAGTGGATACAACCTGGAACCCAGGAGGTTCCATCTGAACACTAGGGAAAAAGTTCTTTGCTGTGAGGGTGCCAGAGCCCTGGCCCAGGCTGCCCAGAGAAGCTGTGGAGTCTCCTCTGGAGAGATTCCAAACCTGCCTGGATGTGATCGTGGGCAACCTGCTCTGGGTGACCCTGCTGGAGTGGGGGAGTTGGGCATGATGATCCCCAAAGGCCCCTTCCAATCCCCACCATGCTGGATTCTGTGATTTCTTAGTCTTATTTTATATTCTGGAGCACAGCTTAGTGATGGGGATGGCACCTGCAAGGCTGTAAAGCTGACTCCCTCTCTCTCTCTCTCTCTCTCCAGAGTGCTGCGTCCTCCTGGAGGTGGCTCCAACTTCTCCCTGGGTTTTGATGAACCAAAAGACCAACCTGTGCGAAGGAACAAGATGGCATCCAGCATCTTTGGAACCCCTGAGGAAAACCCCCCTTCCTGGGCTAAATCTTCAGGTGAGAATGGAGTGCTTTGTTTCCAGAGCTGCTGACAGGCATTCAGGCAGTTTCTGTATTGGCCTGAAGCTGCTGGTGGGTTGGTGTGGAAACCAGAGTTCCCTTCCCACTTGGTGCTGTAGGGCTGCAGATGATGCCCACTTGAATGGGGTTTGGAGTTCTCTTTGTGAACACTTCCAGATAGTGTGGGGCTGCTTTATGTAAGCCTTGGGCACAGATGGGTTCTGGATGCTATTTCTCCAAGTGAATCAAGTCACAGTTAGGTGAACTTGTCTCTTCAGTATTTGAAGCAGCACTGCTTGGTCTTGATTATTCAGAGGAAGTTTAGCTTTGTGTTGTCCTTGCAGCTGGGATTAAGCTTCCATGTCTGGAGAGCACTGCCAGCCTGGATGGCCTTGGGATTCTGCTTTCCATTTCTTTAAATGACACCTTCAGCTGCCTGAGATACTCCAGTAAGACAGTAGTTTGTGAGTTGCTGTCTAAAGAACTAGGACCAACCACCAACACAAAAAACCCCAAACAAACAAAAGCACACACAGAAAACCCCCACTAACCCCCCTTAAAAAAAACCAAACACCCTGAGTATTTATCATCTGCTTTCCCAGTAAGTTTATCTTGCAACCTGATTAGAATCTTATCTCTGCTTGTAGGGACTAAGCCAGGTGACATCAGAGAAGACTGTGAAGCATCTGGACCACAAAGAAGAAACTCAACTGATGCAAACTGTGGAGACTTTGTAGATCCCAAGGTCAGTACAGTTAACTCTGCAGTTCACTCTCTGTGTGTGGTTGCTTTATCACCAATGTTCACACAGTTGGAAACATTGTAGAATTTGAAGCCTTATCCTCCAGTGTGCTCTTTTCCATGTGCTGCTCTTACAGCATGTTGATGCAGGGCTGGGTTTTTCTGAAGGACTACCTTCTAGAGCACTTAACTCTTATTGATGGGCAGTAATTAAGTGGTGTGGAACCTAGCCTCAGTCATGTGAGGAATTGGTTACCCACAACAAACTGCAGATCTGACAAAGGACTTGGTTTTGCATCCTGACATCCCTCAGTAGCTGAAGTGCCTGTTTGGTTGCTGTCACTGTCTGTAGTACTCTCAGGTGTGTTACTGTCTGTAGCAGCTGTCTATTTGGTAGCAATATGGAGCATACTTTGTAGTGGTAATGTTGAGTTTTCTAGCTATATGATTGCATTTAATGGGACAAGCAGGATGGAGAGTAGGAATTCCTCTGTACTTAGGAAAACAGGAAGCTAGGGTAGAATGCACTAGAGGCAAAACAGAAACCTTGTTCTTTAAAACTCTTCAGCTTTAGCTGCTCTGGAAACAACTGGATAGGTAACTTGTTGATTTGAAATGTTGTGGCAGATACCTTTTGCCTCATAAGTTATAAAGAACAAGTTTTAGTTTGGTAATTGGCATCAATCATCACAACCCATTTCTGTTCCTAACAGGCACTTCAAGCCACAAAACTGTTCTTTGTGGAAAACATTGCTTCATAGAAATGAGATTAAATTTATAGCTGCTACCACAGAAAACAACAATAAACTGTTTGGTCTAATTCTGTTCTCTGCTTAATTGTTCAAGGTTGTTTGCCACTGCTGTGGTTGTCAGCTTTGCAAACACATTCTTCCAGTGCAGAATCCTTCAGTTGTATGCAGCAGAGGCTGGGGCTGGTGTACTCTAGCCCAGCCTGAGATTTAAGGCAATATATTTGTGTGAATTTCTGTGCATTGATGTCCTGATGGTTGCAGTTTTACTATGGAATTAACACTGGTAGATCTATGAAAGCTGATAAGAGCTCATGCCATGGAGGAGCCTTGGCTGCTACTGGGAGACTGTTTGCATCTTTGTGCCAAGTTGCAGCCTGTGAACAGATTCAGGCTGAAGAGAATGTTTATGTGGTGAAAGAAACTTTATCAGTAACACTGCAAAAACCCTGATTTCTGTTTCACAAATGGGAGTTCAATATCCTGGGGAGAACAAATGCTCTTGGCCTTGCTAACAGATAAAAGGTTGATGTTTGAAAGTCACTGAGTAGCAAGGAGGGAACACTGAGCTGTTCTGAATTGCTGACAGTAACTTTCTAGTCACTGCTGCTCAGCAGTGACCATGCTCTGGTTACCCTCAGAGCTGCCTGGTGGAGGATGCTGTGTATAATAATGTTCTTATTATAACATTATATATAATATATATTATTAGCACTGTGAAGGACATGGGTGGGCATCAAATGTGCCATGTTACAGGTTATCAGGGTGACTTCAGTAGGATCTGGTTGTTGAACTTCTAGGTAAATAAACAGCTGATGAAATTGTATTAGTAACTCTGTAAGAATTAGTGCTTTTACACCCATCATAGTAACCTGCAGAAATATGTGTGCAGAAGCTACCATGCCACTCTTGATACCTGTCCCAGAGAGCCTCTGGCTAGTCTAGAAGTGCTTCTGTCACTCAGAAGGTGTTGCTGGATAGAGCAATATACCCAAACACCATGGTCACAACGTGGAGTGTTGAGTACTCCCTCAATGGAAGGGGAAAATGCATTGTGATCTGTGAGATCTAATGGATTGCTCTCTCTTCTAGGGAGGAGATGGTGGTGCTGAAACTTCTGGTGAGTAACTCCTACAGACTCTTCCAGTAAAAGCCTTTTGCAGTTAGGCACTTTTGAAATAGGAGAGGCTATAGAATACGTTTGTGTGTTAGGAGAGAGCTTGGGATGGTCCTTTTGAATCTGTTGAATCAATAAAGGGACCAGACTACTTCAGTGGAGTGTGTGGGTTTGGAGAGAAATGGCAGAGTGGCTGTTAGTCATCAGGTTAAAAATGAGAACAATCCTGTTCGTTTCTTTTGCCAGCAGCAGGTGGTGTCAAGATTGAAGTACTGAAAGGCAAGGTGGATAGCATCTTTCAGAGAGTTCTGGGATTGAAAGGCTGGACTGCTGTTAGAGTAGCCTGTAATTAAATAGAAGAGTCAACTTTAGCTGAGCAGTTCTTTCCTGTTGTCTTGTCCTACAGCAAACACAGAGTCACAGAAACAATGGAGCCAGCTACTGCATCTGGCAGTGTCTGCATTAGCTGCCTTGTTAGTTCCTCTGGCTTTTTAAATGCTGATTTTTGCCCAGGCAGTTCATCTGCATACTGTGAATTTCATGTATGCAGAGGCATTTCCCCTCGCAGCATGCAGATTAACCTTCAAGTGCTTTTTCCTAGCTCTGAGGCTGGAAATGTCTCTTTTGTAAGATTCACCTGAAGAATAGCTTACTTCCTGATGAGAGCAATGTGCATGTTGACTGCCTGCTTGCTGAGTGTTACTCTCAACACCTAAGAGTTGTGGGAGATCCCTAGAGCCATTAGCAGTTCCCTTCTGCTGGGAGGGTGAGAGTTTTCCCAGAGTGTGTTTAACTACACCTGAGTGGTATTTGTGTCCAAAATAAGTCTCATTTCTTTAGCAGGCTGCTTCTAGTCATAGCAGACAGGCTTCTTTAGTACTTCTTTCCCATGTCTGTGATCTTCATTGGCTCTGTAGGCATCTAGTTTGTCTCGAGGAGGAGGATGTGGTTTGACTGTAGAAGTACTGATGGAGGCTCTGCAGCTTCTCCTGCTGTTTGTTTCAACCAGCTCACCAGGGGCTCAGAGGAGAGCCTGCAGGCAGCGGTGAGGCAAGAAGAGATGGGCTGGGAGGAAGCAGAAATAGGGCTGCCTGAGTTAGCAACATCTGGCTGAAACTTTAACTGCAAAGTGATATTCCTGGCTCCTAGGAAAAAATCACTTTCACAGCTGTCATGTCTGTTGGCTTTTGGTTTGTTCCTGGTAGGTGACAGTGAAGGAAGTTGTGAGTACCAAGGAAGCATGTGCTGGGAGGTGGTTTGAAACAAAAGAAAGTGTCACTGTAGAGTGACTGGGATTGTTTGCTGGTGTGGCCAGGACTAAAAATTGCACTTTTGAAGATGATCAGAATGAAAGCAATGACAGGCAAAGGTTTGAAAGTTAAACTTCCTCTGATGGTGCTTGGGAAGGATGAGAAAGTTAATGCTTCCTGGAAGTGGTGTCTGTAGCAGATACATGAGAATCTTGATGAATTGATTTCTGCATTGATACAGGGTCTTGCTGAGCTAGCTGTGCTGTTCCACCACCTCACCTTCCTGCTGTGTGAGCTGCAGGCAGATGGGGAACAGCCCATCTGTCATAGGTGCAGTTTTGTGCTCGGTGTTGTAGAGCTGTCTCTGGGGTTTGCAAGGGCCTGAATGAATGCACCTTCAAGTAAAAACTGTCTGCTTCCAAGTTCACAGCATAACTAGATTCTTGATATGTTTATTCTTTTGGATTTGGGAGCTGTGTTCTTTATGAAACTGATTATAAACCCCAAGTAGGTGTCAGTTGGGGTATGTGTATTTATTAATCATGCCTGTCAAGGAGGAGAAAACTTAGTTCTTTTTGCAGCAGTGATCTGGCTTCCTGTTTGGAAGCTGTAGTTCCTCTCTCTGCACCAGTTTCCAATGGCTTGCAGTACACTTGGTAGAAAGCTGGTTGGAGATTCCCTTTCTGATAAGGGAGGAATTTTGGTGTTTGATCTGATCCTATTGCATTTATTGCTTTAGTTATTAGGTTGGCAAACTTACTTAGACCTTGATTATTTGGGAAGTACTAATATGTATATCAGCTGGCAACAGGAGCCTCTAAATGCTATAGAAACTTCCCCCAGAGCCCCCTGTAATAGCAATTCTTGTCTCTTTTGTAATTCAGTGTGTACTTCATGTGAGAAGCTGAGAAGTAGACAGCACTCTGTTAACAGACTGTCACCAGTGACTGACTTTGCATGAGGCACAGGAAGGTGGAGTCCAACATTTGGTGGACAGATCATCATCCTGAGTAGTGCACAGTGGTGGGACTGTCTGCAGAGGGCATGGACAATGGAGCATTCAGCTCTCAGTGCTGTGTGAGCACTGGGCATGGCTGCAGTTGTTCTGGCTTGCTGAGTAAGCAGGCAGTGGGATGCATGAGCTACAGAAGCTTCAAACTTTGTATTGCCTCCTTTGTTCAGATGTGCCTGTGGGTTAATGAAGGCAGCAGAGACTCTTTTAGAGGTTATTTTGGATTCCATGGAGACTCTATTAAGCTGCTGAAGTTCTTTGAGGTGATTATATGCAGGAATACAGGGGTTCAGTGGATGCAACTGGGTTTGCACTGTCTCCAATAAAACTCCATACCAAAGGTTGCTGAAACAGCCAGAGTTGGCACAGGATTGGAGTAGTTTTATTCAGGGCCTTCATCCCTCACCTGCAGAAGGTAACAAACAGTGAAGTCTTCAGTTCTGTTGATGATATTTGCTCTTTCAACTAGTCAGATTGTGCTAACAGTGTCAAAATCTCAGTCAGGAGTCAGTTAAGGTAGAAGAGTAAAAAGGTGACAGTAATATTTGTATAAGTAAATAGAAAGTAATGCATCTAGGGAGAAAAAACCCAACACCTTAGCCATGCCAGTCTTGTGTTCAGCTCAGTGCAGTTACCTCCCAGGATCTGCTTGGAGTCTTACTGCTGAAAATTCTCTAAGTGGTTAGAAACACCAGCAAAATACTGACTGTTGTCAGGGAGAGGAAGGGAAATGAGACCTCCTTTTGCCTCTGTCTGTGGTGTACCCACATCTTGAATCCTGTATACAGCCCTTGGAAGGTAAAGACCAGCAGATTATGGTGGAGGTAGAGAAGGGGCAGAGGAGGAGGGTGAGGGGTGCAGCAGCTGCCTTTTGAGGAGGGACTAAGATAGCTGTGCCTCCTTAGATTGAAGGAAAGGCTGGAGGAGAGGGAATGCCATCAAGAGTTACTAATTTGTGAAGGTTAATGTGCAGCTATTCCCTGAATACTCCAAACCAAGAGCTAGTGATCATTAGACAAAACTTAGGTCTGTTAAAAACAGGTGAATTTTGTCTTTACAAAGCTGGTGGTGAAGCTCCACTCCCCATACCCTCAGTATTAGAGGGTGACTTAGTGCTGGTTTGGGTCTTTGACTCAGAACCCATTGTCTTAATCCATAGCAATGAGCTGCTCCTGTACTTGCTGTGCTCAGTGGTTGCCCACCGACCAGATCCATCAGTTATTTGCTACAGTATCTAAAGTGCTTCCTGTGAAGGTTTCCTCCTGTGTCCTGTCTTCACTTGTGGTTGTTCAGAACTAGTTAAGATAAATTGAACAGTCATGTGCTTTGCAGGGAATGTGTGATGCATGGCTATTCCCTGGTCTGGTCTCTGTGAAGCCTCAGAAGTGTCTGTCAGATCCTCTTCCCTCTAGTTACAGAATTGGGAAGGTCATTTAAATCTGAGCTCTTGCTTACAAGGACTGGTGCCTCCGGGACTTGGTTTCCAGCACCTGCTCAGAGCTGAGCTACAATCATCACAGTCATCTGCTGCCTAACATGTGCAAGGCTTAAGCTGCTTGTCACTTGCAAAAACCAAACAAAACCATCCTAGGGTCCCTGCTAGCAGCAGAGTGAAGGTAGCTGTTGGATGCCTGAAACTGACCTGCAAGGCATCGGAGTTCATCTGAAAAACACTTCCGAGGGCCGGGGTGTCCCTCCTGCCAGCAGGTCACAGCAGCACTCTAGTGTCTGTAAGCCTGGAGAAATGACAGGAGCTGAACTTCTGTCTAAGCTGGTGAAACAGCTGGCTTTCCTCATCCACATCAAACACTTTACAAGCTTCTTTTCTTCTAGAAAACACTGAGGCTGGTGTAGAAGCTGCCCCAGGTCAGAATGAAGAAAAATCCCTGCCTGCTGCACCTGTTCCTAGCCCAGTAGCACCAGCACCTGCACCATCCAGGAGAAATCCACCCGGTGGCAAGTCCAGCCTAGTCCTCGGTTAATCCTTTCCCCTCCTGACTGTTTTGAACTCGTGTCTGTTTCTTTTCCCCATGCTTGTGAACTGCACAACTTGAGCCTGACTGTACATCTCTGATTTCTTTTCATTTGAAAGAAGCACTTTATGTACTCCATCTTTTTTTGAGATCAAGGGTTTTTTTCCACTTCTGTCCTGTGTTTCCCCAACATCTGCTGGAAGTGACATGAGTGTTTTCTAGTGCTAGGCTTGAGGGAAAGCTTTATGAAGTATAGTAATGTAATTCAAAGGGGAGTAGATTGGTTCTAAGTGTGCTTAGAGGGTTTTTGTACTGAGGTTTTTTAGAGCCCCTTAGCTTTACAAGGGTCTAGAATCCTGGTTAAACAGGCCAGCAAACCATCAGCAAGAGGAGTCCCTTCCTCCACACGTGGGGTTTGGGGATCTCAAAGGCTTCATTGACTGCATGTGGTAAATGCCTTGAGCCCTGCTGTGCCATATAAATGATGAAGTGGTTAGTGTGCACCATGCTGCCTTTAAAAACAAAAACAAACCTTGAACCTGGACTACTATGAAGCAGGGTACGTGCCAAATGGAGGGCTGATGATCAGAGCCACCTGGCCAAGTGCTAGGAGGGGATTTAGTCTTTATTCAGTAAGGGTGGAGTGGATCATATCAATAAATAAAATGACAGGGCATTTTTTTTACAACTGACTCAATGATGTGCATGATCATGCTGGTGCTTGACCATGAGGTGAAAATCTCATCCTTTAAAGTGTGTGTTGTAATTTCACAAAGCTGGACTGTTGCTTAAAAGTAAATAATATAGAAATTTTGAAGCAGTGTTTCCTGTGTGGGTTTTATTTCATGGCTTTGGCTTTGCTTTGTTCCCAGTTGTGCTGCCAGCCTCTCCTGCTCTCTAACAGAGGTGGAATGCAGAAGAGTTCTTGCACCTGGCTTCAGGTCACTGTCATGTGCCAGCTTCTCCTGAAGGAAGTCTCTGATTTGCCTCTTCATGATCTTCTAGATCAGAGAAACATGGAATGTGGCTTGAGGTGTATGATCCGGTTTATCCAAAATACCTTTTTCTCTCAAGAAAATAGAGAAAATGGAAGTTTCATCTCCTCACAAAACAGCAGAGAAAAAGCCTGAACGAGGAAGGGGGTGGAAGGGAGATGAAGCCATGAAGTCTGGGTCTGGGAAAGGATCTGCTGCACCATCAGCCAAAGAACTGGTGTGCCTGCTGGCGAGAGAGTTGCCTTTTCCACCCTCCTCCTGGAAGAACCAGTGCCTAAAAATACCCTGGCTTTCCAGAGCAGTTTTGGAGAAGCCCTAGCCTTAGGTGTTTTAACCTATAAAACTGGATG
The DNA here is from genome assembly GCA_013399015.1 of Galbula dea. Lineage (NCBI taxonomy): Eukaryota > Metazoa > Chordata > Aves > Piciformes > Galbulidae > Galbula > Galbula dea. The sequence continues at coordinate 1,273,987 of VWZX01004773.1, read as the reverse complement.
TGCTCTAACGTGGTTCTCTCCCACAGCTTGGAGTGGTTCCCTACAGCTGATACAGCTACTAGCTGCATGCAAATTATACCTACTTGTTTTCTGGCCCAAGAGGAGGAAAATAATCAAATTAAGTTTCCTTTGCAAGCCCCTCAACCTTGAGGGAATAGTCTGAAGCTGTGCCAGGGGAGGTTTAGGTCAGATAGTAGGACCCAGAGGTGGTTGAGCACTGCAACAGGCTCCCCAGGGAAGTAGTAAGGACACCAAGCCTAAAAAAATTCCAGGAGCATTTGGACAAGGCTCTTGGACACATGGGGGTTATCCTGTACATAGATAGGAGTTGGACTTGATCCTGGGCAGCCTGGTTTAGTGGATGGCATCCCTACCCATGGCAGGAGGAGGGCTGGAACTAGGTGATCTTTGAGGTTCCTTCCAACCCAACCCATTCTATGATCCCTGGGGGTCCTCCCAATTCGGAACAGCTGCCATTCTTTGACTTGTCTACGCTTGCCGAGACTTTGGCCAAGAGAAGCTGCCTCTGCCCGCCCCTTTCTTTGTCTCGGATATAGCACGGCAGCCACAGCCACGCTTGGCGAACAGGCTCTTGCTCGCCCTTTCCCCCCTTGGCCAGTAAGCCCAGTTGGGCGATGGGATCCCCACCCCCGGCTGTCCCCGCCCACCCTCATGCATTCTCCTGCCCCAAGCTCTCGCGTGTGCTGCCGAGCGGCAGCGGCATGCCGCGGGGTAGGGGAGGAGGCCCCGGCCCGCTCCGGGTCCTGGTGGACATGGACGGGGTCCTGGCCGACTTCGAGGGTGCCGTGCTGCGGGGCTTTCGCTCCCGCTTCCCCGGGGAGCCTCGGGTGGAGCTGTCGGAGCGGCGAGGCTTCTCGGTGCGGGAGCAGTACGGGAGCCTGCGGGAGGACCTGGCGGTGAGCACATCGGGGGCTCGCTGCGGGAGCGGTACCGGTACCTGCGGGGCTTCGGGGCGGGAGCGGTACAGGGACCTGCCGGAGGAGCTGACGGTGACCGCTGTGGTGGGGCTAGAAAGCAGGGGTTGCACCTTGTTTCAAAACCTCTGTTCTTCCTTCCCCCCTTTCTTCCATCTCTCACTCCCTAAGACCTTGCTGTGAGCAAAGGAAGTCCCTTCTACCCCCACCCCGTGGGTATGCAAAGCAGAGGGGAGAGTTGGTGGGTTTTTTAAGAGGGTGCTACAAAGGCTTGTTTGATGCTAGCAGCCTTAATTTGGATAGTAATAATTAGTGACTTGTTCCAGCCAGCCCTTTACAAAGAGATGTGTATGCAGGAGTTCATAAGGGACTGGATGAAACCGTTTGCTGAACCATCTTCAGCTTGCTCTTTGCCTGCTCCTGAAGTGCTCTTGCTTTGCACCAGTGCTAGTAACTTACCTGGAGCACGCTGAGCTCTCAGTGAGTGTTCATGTAGCTCCGTAGCAGGATAAGAAATACAAACATTACAAGTGGGGTTGTGCTGCTAATAAAACACAGTGTCTGTGCCATCTTCTCTGCAGGCTCTGCCAAGCAGAGCACACGATGGGTGAGTGATCTGATCTAAGGTCATTTGCAAACAGCTGGTGGTTCACCCTGCATCTCCACAAATTGTTGCTATTTGTCATTTTTGTTAATGGCTGGATAAACATCAGACATTTGCAAGGCAAAATTAAACAGACTGTGAATCTAGACTTGCCACTTCCCTCTGGTTTCTGCAGGACAGTCGGGCTCAGGACTCACAAGTGATGCTGATCCAGGCAGTGCTGCAGAACGTTTCCTGAGAAGCCTATTGCTAATCTGAAGATCCTGTACCGAGCCTAAAGGGTTTTTTCCCTGCTAAGAAATGCCAACTCCCATTGATTTCCCCTCCTGTTCCATAGTGAGGTGCTGGCTGCTGCACCAGTATAACAGACTGAAGTGCTGGGGCCAGGCAGCATTTCCACAGGCTCAATACAGGTCGATGATTATTGATGTTCAAAACTTCCTGGAGCTAGTAACTTGTAAATACAGGGAGTAGAGATGATTTATTTATCATTCTATCTAAACACATGGTGTATTGCTTCAGTGAGTATTCCCTGAGTGAATCTCATCTAGGTCTACTGGGACAAAACCAATGGCAGGTAATTTAGGGTCATGGCTTTTTATTTGTTGTTCTTTGAAGGGCTACAATCTGATCTGTCCTGAAAGTTGTGTTCTGTTCTGTTTCTGGCATTCCTTTTCCCTGATTTGTTTCATGCTCATCTTCCTTCCCAGACCTTAGGTGTGTCAATGAAATAAGCAGGTAACCGGTTTGGATCCCACACAGATCAGCAGTGGCAGAAAGCTCTTATCTGACTGTTCATCATTAGCCTGTTTTCCTAAGGAAATGAGGATAATGTAGTTGTGTGTCTTGTCTCCCTCATCAGTGCCCTCTGAATCTCTGAGCTGCTTTAGGTACCTTTGGCAAAACAAGAAAGTTTTAAAACAATGGTGTAAATAAAGATTTGATGTAAATATAAGAGCTGGGTAAAATGGAGACCTTGTTGCTTCTGCCACGGTCTGGGATGCAGGAGAAGGTCTCTCCTTGTTCCCAGCTGCAGGAAAAGCTTTGGCAGGAACCAGCAGCCCAGCCACCAAGAGAGGTTTGCCCATGCCCAGGGTCTGTGGGGCTGCCTGTCCATGCAGGGACACTGAATCCTGCAGTTGGGCAGCTGTTGGAAGAGGGGCTCAGCCTGACACCCAGCTCTCTGTGGCAGGTGTCTGCTGTGTCTGTCCATGAACAGGCAGTGAGAGGGCTGGAGGAGGGACTCTGATAAGGGTTTCCACAGGGGCTGGAGGAGGGACTCTGGTAAGGATTTCCACATTGCCCTCTCACAGAGTGTTGGTGGTTTGTTAGTGCTCAGCAGCTGCTTCTTGAAACTTGAACCCTCACTTTGCTTTATCTTTCTTTTGTGATCATTAATTGATTGTTAATTTCACATTGTTAATCCATCTCATTTACAAAGTATTCTGCTCAAGGCTTCCTTCACTCTGCCTGCCCATCTGACCTCCTGTGTGTGGTCACTTTACTGAGGGGGATTTCTCTCTCAAGCATTTAGGATGTTACCTGGCCCCAGATGGTTTCAAAAAAGGATTCAACATCTTCAGCAGTGGCAGAAATGTCTAGAAATCTCTTTAAGCCCTGCAGTGGAAGAGCTTAGGGATTGATGTCATTCCTCCAGTTTTCTATCCAAGTTGCTCTCCTGCTAAGGAAAGTGAAAAGGAAATGTACAGCAACGACGGCATGAGGATGAGGAAAGAAAATTGGTTTGCTTTCTTTTTCAGTTGCCTTTCTGTGGGGGGAGGAAGAAATGCCTTTGGTTCTAAGGGTCAGCAAATGACATTTCTTTCTCCAGCAAAGGCAGGCTTTCTCGTGACCTGGTGCAAACTTGCCAGTTTCTGGTGTGTTACTGTGGGATGAAAGAGCTTTCAGACACAAGCCCTGCTTCTGTAATTGAATCTCCTTGGGAAAAGCTCCAGGGAGTTGTTGCAGAGATCAGTGAGGCTTTGCATGGAAACAGAGATCTGGGCAGATCTGATTGCCACATCTTCACCTAGACTCTTCAACCTCGTCCCTGGTAAATGTCAGTCAAACGTGACAGAGGAGCAGAAGCCTCAAACTTGCTCCCTTGATTTTCACAAGAGGCAGTGGAGAGAGACTTGCTGGGAAGGGCTGAGGTGGGAGCTCTGCCTTTATCAGCCATCAGCAAGTGGAGCTGTAGACTAGGGCTGCGTTCATGGTGCTACTTCTGGAGTGGCTTGTGGAAACATAGCCAGGTCAGGACCAGCTCTGCCTCCTCACTCCAAACAAGCCACCAGAGAGGAACTCCTCATTCTTGGGTGCCTGAGCTGGACTTTTCCCAGAACCCTAAAGGTGAGAAACTTTATAATGCACTCTTGGTGTGGAGCAGCACCATCACCTCACTCTCTGAAGTGCTGGTGCTTTGCCAGCTGTTCACATGGGGTAAGTGGCCAGCTGTGGTGCCCAGAGCTCAGCCAGAAGCACAAGCACTGCTGATGCACTCCTTGTCTCTTGCAGGCGAAGGTAGCCAGCGTCTATGAATCACCTGGCTTCTTTCTAGCGCTGGATCCAGTTCCAGGAGCCCTGGAAGCCATGCAGGAGATGATCCACATGCAGGAGTAAGGGCCCTTGGCATTCTGCAGCCCTTTTCCCTTAGCTCACTGGCTTTGCCCTGGCTGCTAACCTAGGCTGTTTCTTTGCAGCACAGAAGTCTTCATCTGTACCAGCCCTCTCCGGAAATACGAGCACTGCATTGTGGAGAAGGTGGGAGAGGATTTAGTTCATTGGCTTTAATGCTGCTTTTGCAAGGCCTTGCTGTTTCATACTACCCAAGTCAGAGTCATTCATTTGTGAAGATGGTAGCTGGTGCAGGCTGCCAGGCTTCCCTGGGATCCCTCTGTCTGAGGGCCAGCTGCCCAGGCACACTAATAGCACGGGGCAGGGAATCTCAGGCTGTCCCGTGGTGCCAGCTTTATTGCAGGGCATGTGAGCCCTTTGCTCCTGGAGCTGGCTGTGGCACTGGGGCTCAGCCGTGTCAGCAGCTGATAGCAAAGGAACTGTTGTGGCATGGCCCACAGGGATGGGATATTCCCAGGGGATTTCATGCTAAAGAATCCTCAATGGAAAAAATCCTGTCTAAATCCAGAGCCTGAGGGACCCAGCTCTGCTGAAAGGGGCCACTGCTGGGCGAGGAGCAGGCTGGAGCATTGGAATGACTCCTGTTTGCCACTGGCACAAGAACGGGGAGGGGGGACCTCGATCACTGGAATGACTTAGATGGGCACAACCCACGTGCTCTGGGCAAGCAGCCAGTGCTACTCACACACTTGAGACCAGTCAGGCACAGCAAACGCAGTGCTGACTGACTGACAGCTGGGAAAAGGGAGCCTAACAGTGTCCGGGGCCATAGCCAGCCCCTGCAGCAGGGAGTCACTGTTTACAGGGACAAAGATTGCTGTACTAGGGCTGATCTGACTGGAGCGATGTGCAAACTGAAAGTAGGCAGAACTGTCTCTTACTTCTTGTCTCTGCAGTATCAGTGGGTGGAGAAACACCTGGGAGCCGAGTTTGTGGAGAGGATTATTCTGACCCGAGATAAGACCATTGTGTCTGCTGACCTGCTATTTGACGACAAGGATACCATCAGAGGTTTGAAAAGCTGTTACACCCCTTGCTGCGAGCTGGCGAGGAAACTCCTGGGCTGGCTGACTCCAGCTTTCCTCCCTTGCCCTCCTCAGGTGCAGAGCTGAACCCCAGCTGGGAGCACATCCTGTTTACCTGCTGCCACAACAGGCACATCCAGCTGCAGGCACCGCGCCGGCGGCTGCTCTCCTGGGCCGACGACTGGAAGGGTATCTTGGAAAGCAAGCGCAGGCAGTGATGCAAGGAAAGAGACGATGTGCTCTGCCCACTGCTGGGGAGCAAGCAGCTCATCTGCTGCCAGGGACACCAAATCCCCAGGAGGCAGTGAGCGCTGGCAGGGGCGCTGCACAGGGTCAGTTGCAGTAAGAATCCAGCTGCACGTGTTGGATGTGCTGCAGAGCTGATGAGTCCTCTCCAGGCTTCTGGAAGATTGCTCTGCCTTCAGTTAGTTAACCTCTCCAGAGTTGGGGGTGGTTGCTCTTGGTGAAAAGAAACTGTAAAATACAAGCAGTTGGTGGCTGTTGGTTTTTCCCCCCCTTGTGTGCACATGCTTTTAACCTCACTCCCCTTTCCTGTGGGCTGACCAGGGGTGGAGGAGGGAAAAAAGAGGAAGCAGTAAAGCTCTAAACCCTGAGCAGACACAGCATGGGTGTCTGTCAGGGAGCACTGTGCTCAACCTCCAAACACTTCTAGGTTTTATGTATTTAGCCACCCTGCATTTTGGGTTGCCTCTTGCATCAGTGGCTGATAATGAAAGGAGACCAAGCTGGCTTCAATTTCTGTCCCATCTGCATAAGCAAGAGTGGGCAAAGGCTGGGCTGCAAGTGCTGTAAGAGAAATATTTATGAGCTTATTTATACAACACTGTTTACACAGCATTCAAGTTAATGTTTTATTAAGAGAAGGTTTTACAAGACAGCTGTTCTCAGGAGCTAGACTGCCATGAGCCATTTTTAATCTCACCTTCCTCAGCAATGGTAATGAAAGAAAAACAACTTTCTGCTTTAAAGGACAGCTACAACCTGCCTCACACAGTCACCTGCTAGCTGGGTGCCTATGCCATCATGGCATATTTAGTACCAAAGGGATGCAGTAAGATTGCAGACTGCCAGGGTAGGGAAACACCTTCTTTATTCTGGAAGAATTAAGTTTATGACATTTCAAAGTCATTTGAGTTGACACTGAAGAGGAGAGCCATAGCAAAACCAGCCAGGAACTGGAGGGGATATAAGCTACCCAGTAACCCAAGCAGAAAACCCCCTAACTGCTGGGGTTATTTCTGCAAGCTGGGTGTTGGGCTGCACTTGGCAACCTCCTCATCAACAGCCATGACCTGTTTCAATTTTAAATATTTGCTCACTGTTTTAACTGCCTGCTTGGCCTGAACGAGGTGGTAGTGCTCTACTGTCCTCTTTATTTATAAAGAAAAACCCAGTGCTGCTAGGACCAATTTCCCTCTTTACTCTTGTGCCTGACACACTTTTGACTCGCTGAGCAGAAAGTGGAAGCCTGGGAAAACACAGAGCTCGCTCTCTCAACAGCTCTGGGCCCTTCTGACAAAGCTTCAGTCCTTAGGGAGGGGAATCCCCACTGCTGTGTGTTTGCTTAGGTTCCTGGCCTCCTCCACTTGCAGTGGTGTGCAGTAATCCTCCAGGAACACAGTTGCCAGGTTGCTTAGCCTCCTGCTTGCTGACAGAGAGAAGCGCAGCATGCACTCCACCACGGGCAGAGCCGTGGTCTGCTGCCGGGACTGGGGCGTGCTCAGGTACATCAGCGTGGTGACTGCTGACATGACTGTCTCCTCGTTGGAGCTGGAGAGGCAGTTGATGATGGGCTCTACCCCCTTTGCCTCCAAGATGTAGTCTTTGTTAGTTTTATCCAGGCACAGGTTACAAAGACCACCTGAAACGGCAGAAGACGGCGTTTGACACGTGCAAGACAAACCTTTCTCTTCACACCCTCATCTGCTTCGTACTGAGATTCAAATTCACTGCTGATCCCTTTTTTCTGACCCAGATTTTCTGTCAGATTTGCATGGATAATTCGTGATGGCTTCCTGGACAATGCTTTCTTGATTCTTTCCAGAGATTTTCCACCAGAACATTCCTCCTCCTGTACCTCATTAGAGAGGACACTGTTGCTGCTGGACATAACCTCTGGACAGCATGAAGAATTCCAGTATCACTTAACCCTAATGGAGGCAACAAGCCAGCAGTTTATTGCAGGTGGTTTAGAAACACACAGAATGGAGCTAACAGCACTAAGCCAAAAGGCACAAACTTCAGACTTCTAGATGCAGCCATATCCTGATGTAGCTCAGCCAAAAACCTTAAAAATCAAATATATTTAGTATCATCTCATGGAATCACTTACAATTAGGATATGGCCCATTACGTTCAGACCACAACAAATCATCATAAGGTAGGTAATTACTCTAGACCAGTTCTAAAATATCCATAGCAGAATGAGAACATTGGACCTGTTAATTATACGTAGCAAAATGTATGTATGAATGACTGCTGCTCTACAGGAAACATTTATTCTCCACTAAGGGCCTTACCAGCACAGTATGGGTCTGTCATTGCAACATAACTATCACCTGCCTCTCATGGGGGCAGGTGAACCACTAAACCAATGTGTCTGGCACATCCCCTGCCCTGCCAGCCCCTTAATGAAGGTGTTTGGGTGCAGTCCTTACCAATTGCAAACTCCACGAGGCTCTCGTTGTCTTCGGTGAGCATATCGAGGAACAGATCCAGGACCTGGAGCTGCCGGAGGTACTCGTAGTTTTTGGGGTCGTAGGCAAAGTTGGCCAGGTTTGCCAGGACCTGCTCCTTGGCCTCTGCAATGGAGAATCACAGAGTAATTAAGATTGGAAAAGGCCTTTAGGATTATCGAGCCCAACTGTTAACCAGCACTGCCAGATCACCACTAAACCATGTCCCTCAGCACCACATCTCCATGTCTTTTAAATCCCTCTAGCAAAGGTGACTCCACCACTGCCCTGGATAGCCTATCCCAGGCCTTGACAACCCTCCAGAGAAGTGGAGTGTAAGAAAACACTCAGCATGAAGAGTGTTAGCCAGCAGTAGTGCCTAGAGGTTACCTAAGCTGTCTGTCATCTGGAACTCGGTGACAAGGGCCTGCAGGTACTCCAGCCGCCCTAGCTCCATCCTGGGCTCTGCAGCGATGCAGTGCGCTACGCTCAGTGACTAAACTCCCGGCGCCTGCAAGACACCCCACGCTCAGCTCTACCTTCCCGAAGGAAAGCCCCGGCAAGCCCGGACACGGGTAGTGCTCACGGCAACACTACCCCACACGCAGCCATGTCCCGTTGGACAGAGACGAACCAGCAGCCTTAGATGCCCACCGGCCGTGCTGGGGAACCCTAGCGCCCGCCATCTTGTGGGCGTGACGCCGCGCCCGCCATCTTGTGGGCGGGCAGGGCATGGCGGCGGCTCCTCCTCCGCGGCTGGCAGCTCCGCGCTGCGGGGTTCAGGGGTAGCTGCCGTTAGGCGGTTACAGAGCGGAGCGGAGGAGGGTGGCGGCCGTGGGACTGCGGGTGGGCTGTGGGGCGGCGAACGACCGGGTTTGGGGTGTTTCCCACTCCCCGTGGAGCGTGTAATGTGATCGCTGCTAATAAATGAGCGTCTGTCGAGATGGTGGAGTCTGTATTGCGATCTAGGGCAAGATTTTCACGTTTAAACGCTGTGCTCTGGAGAGGAGCCCCTGTCTCAGCCGCTGGTTGTTTGCTCGTTAAGGCAGCAGCAGGTGATTCCAGCCTGGTTGGTTCTGATTCCCTGGTCTAAGCGCAAAGCAGAGCAATTACATTATTCTGACCAGCACAATTCCGGTGAAACCGCTGTGATTATAAGGGCTCGAAGTGGATTAAATTGCGGTTCATGTCAAGGAAATATATAAGATAAGGGTACATAAATATAATGAGCTAGGAGGGTTGTCTCTGCAGGAATTGGTGTTGCTTTTATTGAAGCTATTAAATGCGTGGAGGTTCTTCTGTAGATAAGGTAGGAAACAGGCTGTGAGCTGGTGTTGTCTTCTGTGTTATCTCAAATGCAGCAGATTTTCATATACAGCAAACTGAACGTGGACTGATCTGCCAAATACATGGCATCCCTGCCAAGCACTCTGGGCTGATAAACTCCTGCTACACATCTGGGTGTAGTAAAATGCCTGCCCATGGGATGACAGAGAGTGTGGAAGTCTGTTTTTATCTGGTATAAAAGTTTAAGCCAGGTCTGTGCTAGCAACTTCAACTCTTAACGATTATCAGCTGAAGTCAGTGTGTACACCCGTATATGTGTGTCTGTAGGCAGAATCACAGAATCATTACGGTTGGAAAGGACCCTCAAGATCATCTAGTCCAACCGATAGCCCTACACTACTCTTATCCCTAAATCATCCCCTGAAGAAACACATCTATCCTCTTCTTAAAAACCTCCAGGGATAGTGACTCCACCACCTCCCTGGGCAGCCTATTCCAATATCTCACCACTCTTTCAGTAAAGAAATTCTTCCTCATATCTAATCTAAACCTACCCTGGCTCAGCTTAAGCCCATTCCCTCTAGTCCTGTCACTAGTCACAAGGGAGAAGAGGCCAACACCCACCTCCCTAGAATGGCCTTTCAAGTAGCTGAAGAGAGTGATAAGGTCTCCCCTCAGCCTCCTCTTCTCCAGGCTAAACAACCCCAGCTCCCTAAGCCTCTCCTCATAAGGCCTGTTTTCCAGACCCCTGACTAGCTTAGTTGCCCTTCTCTGCACCTTCTCTAGTAGCTCAATGTCCTTCCTAAACTGCGGTGCCCAAAACTGCACACAGTACTCGAGGTGTGGCCTCACCAGTGCCGTGTACAGTGGCAAGATCACCTCCCTGCTCCTACTGGTCACATGGAAATGATCAGCAGAGGTGCTACAGACCACTTCCATAGCACAATGTTTTGCTAGAGTATTGACAAATCTCTTTCAATGTGTGCCTTTGCAAGTGGCAAGCGTTGACATACACAGAAAGTGAATGACTAACGTGAGAAAACAGCAGAAAAGGGAAGCTAGAACAAAAGAAGAAGTGCTGAAGGATACTGAGATTGACTAACAAGGGCTGAAACGCAGTATTTAAAGAGGAAAAATGCAATGATTACCGTTTGTCAGCACTACCTCTGCTGCCAGTCAGTATGATTTGGTGTGCACAGAAGCAGCAGGAACTGTGTCCTCGGCAGTGGTGTCACAGACAGCAGGGTTTAGGAGAGGCTGGTGGCTCTCCTGGCTGTTCCAGCTGAGGCATCTGCAGGTCATGCTGTTTTGTGAGTGGTGAGTAACCACCTGAACTTCCTCGGAGGTGTGCTCTGCCCAGCCTTTATTTTGAACTGAGTCTACTCAAAGCTGGTTAAGAGGTGTGAAAACATTTCACATTGAATTTGTTGCTTTGGAGCTGCCTCTTGGGGGAGAGTTTGCTAACATTCCCTGGCTTTGTAGCCCCCAGAGACTCTCTGCAGGAGCTGCAGACCAGGCTAGCACTGATTACCTGACATTGCACTTGTTGTGCAATGCTGCCTTACCACGGGAAGCTTGTCCTGGCCATGCAGAAGGATCCCTTGGCAATAGGCAGAGCTGTGGCTGTTTGCTCACCCAGCATTGGCTATGGTTAATCGTCTGAATGCTCCAAAACCTTCCTGTTCACCAGGATAGTTAGCACAGGCTGGGCTGGGACAGCTGAGTTATTCACAGCTCCAGAATTCAGTGAATTCTCATTTCTAGTAGCTATATTTATTTTCTTGCCTTTATTTCTGGGCCTGCAAACAGGATGCCAAGCTCTTAAATAAGATTATTTTGCACTTTGGAAGTGTTCTACAGTGTGTAACTTTACTGTGACCTTCTGTGGGGTTTTTATTGGACTTAGGAATTCCAGGGACAGAGCATCAGAAGTTTCTAAGGATCACAGTCTTGCAGTATTTCAGTGTGAACTTCCTGGTGAATGTTATAGTGCAGTAAGGAAAGATCTTTCTTGCAAAAATGCTTAACTTGCAAGGTTAATGATACTTCAAATGATAAAGGGAGCAGGAAGGGGTAACAGGGCTGTGAGAAACATTTCTTTCTGGTCAATTTTTGTTGCTCTGCTGGTTCTGAGAGGTCTGTAACCTGTCTGAGGTATTAGTGTGTGTCCATAATTAAAGCCAGGGTTATTTTACAGGCTGTAGGTGTTAAAAAACCTGCTTCAGGAGGGCTGTGGTTGCTTTGTGGTGACCTTAACCTAATGAAAGGAATTTTTATTGCTTTATTTTTCTTCTGGGCCTCAAGATTCTAAAGGGCTGAGTGTTACTGCTCCTGTACAATAGCTCTGGGGGGAGGATGTGCGTTGTACTGCAGCATGCTCAGTGTGCATGGTTCCTTCAGTTATGCTTTGCAAAGATCATGCTGAAGGCAGCTTGGAGTTCAGGTTGGAAAGAGAGGTAGGAGAGGAGAGCTGGGGAACAGGAGGGGGGGTGGGTGTCATTTTCTTTATCGTTGGAGTTGAGACATCTTGTTTACCTGTGGGAAAAAAGCCTAAAATGTTCCCTTTTCTCTCCCCAAGATTTGTTTCCACCTGTGGGTTGTGGATTACTTCTAAAGGCTCTGTGGAAAGTAACCAGGGGAGACAACCCTGTTTTCAGGCAGCTTAAATTCTGTAAGAAAGGTTTTAGTCAACAAGTTCAGAACTGTTAAAATCATGGCTCTGTGAATTAAAGGTTTTTCTTCTCAGAAGCATCCCTTTGCTTCTGCAAGGAAGTCCCAGTGACCCTGCTGTTGAGTCTGGGAATATCAAAAAGCAGTTCTATAGAGCACTCTCCAAACCTCCACCCTAAATTATCTTGCACTGCTAAGGAACAGCCAAAACAGATTTCTTTGCCATGGTGTAGGAGGAGCTGATCTTTGTGTAGCAACTCTGACCTCACCTTCAGTTGGTGAGTACCTTTTTTTTTGGCCTCCCTCCTATCTTAGGCTGTTCCTTTCCTTCCCTATGAGCCAGCTAGGGCTAGACCATTGCAGATAAAGCTGTAGGCTCCACACAGGAGGTGCATTCTCTTGGCCCTTCAACCAATCCTTGTTTTCCCCTGATACATTTTGCCAGGCTGTAGCTTACACCACATCATGCCTGTTTTGCCCAGAACATTTTTAGCAGAGGGGAGATTGGAGACATTGTGAATCCATATTTCTGGAAGCAAACAGAAAGGGAAGGTAGAAAGGTGAACAGGAGCAAAAATGTAAGAATTACACACAGAAAAAACTGGCCATTTGTTCAGCTGCTTAGCTGTTTTATTTGCAATAGCTAGGAGAGGTTTGGGACTTCATCTCTTCCATTTTTGTTGTTGTTATTGTTTTTTGGCTTGGTTTGTGTTTCTGGAGAGGGAGAAAGTCCCATATTTTTCCTAGGAACATACAGCAGTCATGGTTTGGGTAAGCTGAGAAGCACCAGTCCCTGCTCAGTCTCTGTTTACTTGGTAGTCATGGACCATGTCAATATTGCACAGGTTGATGTGTGAGGAGAGGTTAGGTATGTGTGGCTCCCAGTAGATCTCTCTTTTCAGGATACATTTGATCAGGAAATGCAAAGCCTCCTGGTTCAGTAACCCTGGAGCAGTCCTGAAGAAGACACTGAGCTGGAGCAGGAGCCCTTCTGAAGGGCTGATACCTCTTGCACTGTAAAAGCCAGCTCTGAAGCATTCTAGTCTCTGAGGACCTTGGAGTCAGTTTGCCAGGGGTGTCATCCAGTGTGGGGTTTTTTGGTTGGTTGGTTTGTTTTGTCTGGGGAACCAACAGCTCTTATGAAAAACTGTGGTTTTGCTGCTGGGAATCTAGTCTAGCAGTTCTCAAGATAAGCACTGCCACTGAGTGGAAAGCTCTTACTTCTGCCATCTCCTGCTTTATGCTGCCATCTTTCTGATGCTTCTAATGTGTTGAATAACCTTCATCTGCAGAGCTTCCTGAGCTATTATCTGCCTCTATCAGATCAGGAGTGATACAGAATATAACCAGTTATGCAGCTGTCATCATAGTGCTTACAAGGGTAACTCCCAGGAGTGCAGCAAGAAAAGCCACTTCCAGTCAGGGCTGGATGGAGATGAGAGTGAGTAACAATGTCTTTTCTCAGTCTGGTTTACCCCACAGGTTTCTTTGGGAGTTATGCCTGGGCTTTACAGAAACAGAAGTTATGCTTGTGCAAACTCCTCTCCACTAAGAATGCTGCTGTAATTAAGTCAGAGTCTAAAGAGCTAACTTCATTTACACAACAGAATTTGGCCCTGTATAAGAATGCACAGGCTTCTTCTTAGGTCTAGTAACACCTTCAGCTTCCTCCCTCAAAGATGGGTCCCAGTTAATGCTGTAAAGGAAAGTGTTTTCCCAGGCCATGAATCCCCTGTTATATCAAGAAGCACTTGAGATACCACTGCTTAGACAAAGCAGACACTTTAAGGTTTGGGTTTTTTTCTTTTTGGTGCTCTGGAGATGAACCTTTGAGGTTTTGAAAATGTCCTTGACATGAAGAACTCATGTGTATACCTCCCAGGAGAAAACTGATCTTCCTAGAGACTTGGCTGGGTTCTGCAACCCATGCAGCAGTTTCCATGGAATATGTAGAGATGTGGAAATTCACAACACACTTCCTGTGGAAAGGGTTTCTCTTGCTACCTCCAAGATGGGAAGCAACCAGGAAACTCCATGGAAGTCTGCAGTAAAACTGCATGTCCAGACAAGGCAATAATGCTTCTCTGGGAAAGCTCTACCATTGTGCATGGCCACCAGCACCTATTGTCCAGTGCTACCAGTGAAATGTGCAAGTAAAACTCCAGTGACTTCTTGAAGGCACTTAAACCAATTGAACTAACCCAGCTTTTGTCTCTCAGAGCTGGTGACCATGGCTGGTTTGCTTTAGGAAAGCCCAGGTCTCTTTGTCCTTCAGCTCTTTGGCTGGCACTGGCTTTTGGGCTCAGCCTGTGTCTGGATTGCTCACGTGGAGGCTGACCCAGCTCCATGGAATGTGAGTGCAGGGCAGAAGGATGACAACAGTTGTGGAAAGCAGACACTTGTGTTCTCATCTGCCATCAGTGCTGGTTGGGCCTTAAGTAGCTTTGTAGCAGCCACATAACTGTTTGTATTCCTCTTGGTTTTGTTTCTTCTCATATGCTTGTGATGTACACCACTGCTGGAGGGGCCTGACTTTCAGGCTGTGGCTGAGTTGGCATTTCACTGTACTGACAGCTGGAGGGATCAGCCAAAGGTGCTTTTGAAGCCTCTCTGAGTTTGGTTTTTCTTTCCAGAGCACAGAAGTTGAGCCCCATGAATAATGCAGCTGATATCAGGAAGAAACTGGAGTTGTAGAAGACGTAGTGGAAATCTCTAGTTATGTCTACCAGGAGACCTGGAGGAGAAGCCAGAGCTTAGTCAAAGAGAAGGTGCACACTGAGGGCAACACTTACAGTCATGTTAACCCCAATCTTTCAGCAAACTGCCATATAAAACAGATAAGCATTCAGATGAGTTAAGTTCTCTAGTTTCTAGGAGTTATTTGGTTTTCTTGTAGTCCCCACTCAGACATTTCTGCTTCTGTATAAAATATTTAGCTAAATACAGGGAAGTTGGGAAAGAAATTGTAACATTTCCCCAACCTGCTGATTCACTTGTTTGCTCAGCAAAGGGTCCCTATGCCACTGCCACTCACTGGGGTTTGGAATGAGTGACCCTATTGTGTTCTAGGTCAGAAAATAAAACAAATGAATAGAGAAATCTCTCCCAAATTGTCCTGTTAGGGTAAAAACTGAAAACTTGTTTCTAATTGTGTGAAATGAGGGAGAAGAAAATTCAGAGCACAGCAAACATTATGATTAACATTAAGTGCCCTCAATGTAAAACACTGAGAAGTGTGATATACCCAGTAAGCTATTTAACAGTACTGATAGGGATGGGAAGGTGCTACCCAGGTTAAATATACAATGCCTTCTGTAGGCTAGACACTGACTTGCATGGAAATACTGGGGTAATGTTTGTTTGCTTGCATTCTTCAGTAAAGACTGGTGGTTTCATTTCATAATGCACATGTCTTAGGGAAATTTTAGGACTGCAAATAGAAATGGTGCTGCTTTTGCTGCAGTTTCTTTTGTCCATCTGCCACTCCTGTCAGAGATGTCCAAGAAAAGACCTTTTTTGCACTTAGAGAAAAGTGACTGACACATTAATGCTAGGGAATCCCATGAAATATGGTGCAAGTTATCATCCAGTTCTTAGAACAGACATTTTCCTGCTGTGTAAATAGCACACAGTTCATTGTCTGGAGAAGAGAGCTAAAGGCTGAACTAAGGAGTCATGCTCAGGTTCACATTTCTTGTTTCTTAGTCTGTTGAGTTTGCTGCTGTGTTGCAGGAGCAGATGCATCTTGGACAGGTCACTTAGTGGCATTTGGAGTGAACTGTGAAATATGTGAATAATTTATTGGACTGGGGGGTCATAACTAGCTCCTTTCTTGTCTCCAGAGAAAAAATAAGACACTCTAGACCTCTGAAGAGTGAAGAGAAGCTTTTACTGTAAGGCTCCTGAATAATGTAGGACTGGTAATAACTCTGATCACAGTTGATGTGTTTAACGGGATGTTCACAACTCCTTGGGACTTCATAGACAAAACAATGCAAACTGGAAAAGCAGTGAAAGGGTGCAGAAATAGCAAGATCCCACCACAGTAACTCCTCTCTGTGTCTTGCTGGAAAGAAAAACAAACCCCCTCATTACTCCCATACCTATCAAAGCTGCCTACCAGGCAGGTATTTTTCCCCACTGTCTGCTGTTTCTGCAGAGCCACTTAGGCAGGTGCAGAACTGACCCTCCTTCAGCTGTGAGAAAGGGCTGAAGTTCCTTCCCGACTCTCCCTTTTGTATTGCTCCTTTTGCTTACCTCACCTGCCTGCATGGCTTTGGAAACTCACTTCTTTCTCCTCTTTATGCTCCCAAACACTTGTCAGCACTGTCCAAAGACACAATTCTTTCCCCCCCCAGCTTGTTTAATAGCTTCTCTCACCTGTGAGCGGAGGTCCGATGAGGAGAGTGATACTCTCCAGGATGGTGAAGAGCCCTAGAGCGCTCGAGAACCTGTCCATCTCTACCACATCCATCAACACCTGGAAGGTGAGGGCCCCAATGCCACTCATGGCTAAGCTGAAGGTGATGCAGTAGGTGATGAGCACCTGGAACTCAGCTGAAATGACACAGATGAAGTTGCTGAGCCCACAGAGGAGCGCGGCCAGGCTGAACAGGTAGATGCGTCTCCCCGCGAAGACGCGGTGTCCCGACAGCAGCCCCGTGAAAGGGCGAATGAAGATGTTGATGATGCCCATGATGGAGACCAGGAGAGCTGCCCTGCGCTCCTCCACTCCGTTCTGGATGGCATAAGGCACAAGGTAGACGTGGGGCAATGCAAACCCCATCATGGTCCAGGCCACTCCAATGGTGTAAATCCGGTACCCTTTGTTTTGGCAGAAGATGTCAAAGGCCAGGTAGCTCTGCAGCGTCTGGAAGCATGCAGTGCTTCTGGTTTGCTGCTGGAGTTTGGGGGGGGGAGAAGAGGCTCCATTGGACAGCTGGGCCTCTTCTGGTCCTCTCCCTGGCTCCTCTCCAGGGCTGGCTGACCGTGGCAGTGACTCTGATGTCAGCTGAACTGGTCTCATGATGGCTCCACAAACACAACAGTTCAGTAGTATGCCTCCAAAGATGAGGAAGGTGTTTCTCCAGCCCATCTCATCCAGCAAGTACTGAGACAGCAGTGGCCACAGGGTGAAACCGAGGGAGACACCAGTGGAGGCAATGGCATTGGCCAGAGTTCTCCACCGTACAAAGTAGTAGCCCAGCACAGTCACTCCTGCCTGGAAGCTGAAACATGATCCCAGACCTAAAGGTAAGAATAAAAGAGAAAATGACAGCACATGATCCATCTGCACTGTCTTAAAGGATGAAAAGAGCCCAAATCCAGGGTGTACCCACAGATGACTTCATCTGCCTCTGAAGCATTTCCTCACCTGCCAGGCTGCACAACACCCAGGGATTAAAACTCAGAAGCTTCACACAAGGGGTGGAAAACGATGCTGTGCAGAAAGTAAACTACCTGTGCTCTTGGCTGTACTAAGTACACTGATCTAAGCTGATGTTTGTCTGGGACATGCTGCCATTCCAGTAGCTATTAAGGCATTGTTCATTAAAAACTTGGGCTTCACACCATGTGCAACAAGCAGTGCTGCTTCCCTGACACTTTCACCAGGGCTCAGGGAATTGCTTGTTTTTCTCTGTGTGCAGTGGACACAGCTTAGACTGCAAGATCCAACAGGATTGGTCCCAAAGTGACCTGGCTGAAGAAATTAATTTCTCTGTGTTAGAAAAGAGCAAGAGTAGAACAACAGTCACAGAGGAGAAATATTTTGAAAGGAAAAGTTCCCATCTGTTACTTCTGTTCAAAACCAACATGGTCTTTGGTTAGCAAAAGATGACTCTATGTTTCTCCAGATTGGGAGTGGCCCAGGGAATTTGGGAAGGACATTGTCCCAACACAATCCATTCCAAGACTGAAAAACCCCTCCCTTTTTCCAAGACAAAAGGCTGAAGAGCTACTAAACAGAAGAGACATCTTTGATCTCTGTTTTGCCCTCTGGAAACCTGTAGCCTTTTCCAGAGAGCTTGGCTGGATGAGGTGTGTGTTAAAGGAGTGTGAAGGGCAAGTCCAGCTGCTGTACATTCCTGCTGCACCGGAGGGGCTTTGGCTTATCCTGTTTCACAGATGAATGGAAAAACGTGAGCACTTCACGGGGACTCTCACCATTTCTTGGCTCTCAAGTCAAGGCCAGCAGCTGGGCTTTCCTGCTGTGCCTTGGTACTTACCAGTGATGAGGCCAGCTGTCAGGTAAAGCTGGCTGATGGACCTGCAGAAGGAGCTGGACACCATGCCCACGCTGCTGAGCAGCCCTCCCAGCATCACAGCAAACCTGCAGCCAAATCTCTTTACCAGGATGCTGCAAAGGGGCCCTGGAAGCAAAGAAGCAAAAGGGAAGCAGTTAGGGAGGAAGGAACCGTTTTCTACCTGCTGGACTGCTGCAATTACCAGGTGATTGAGCCTAGAGGCTTGTCCCAGCAGCACAGTGTAGTAGGGAGCCAGGAGTAGACAATATGCCCCGTGATCCTCCCAAGCCTGTGGTCAGCTTGTTAGCCGAAGGAAATGCTCCTGTCAGCTGCTTGGGTTTTGGCCATTAGGTAGCATTTCTAAGCTTGCCTGCAATGGATTTTAGCTAAAACTCTTGGAGGTGGAATGGAAGAAAGATCTTCAAGTGTAATTCTGCTCTCACATGATATCAGTTCTGGGAGTGTTTTGAAAAAGCAGAGGATTTGTATTTCCATGGCTCCAAGGGAGAGATGTGAAGCAGGCTGACATTTCTGTCTGTGCATTTCCTTTCTCATTTCACTCTGGTTTTCAAATATTCTGCCACAAAATCTCCTCAGCTGCCCTTGGCATCCCAGTGCCTAGGATAAGCTCCGTGCAAGAGGAGGCAGATCGACTCGAAACCAGATCAAGAACAGGAGAGAAATAGCTGTCAGTGGGGAGGATTACTTGAAAGCAGCTGGCTAGGTATGTTCATGACTGCATGGGAAGAAGGCTAAGCTTCAGGCAGTAGCATCCAAGCTGCAGCTTGTGGAGTCTTGCAGCTGTCCTGCAAGTTGTCTTCCCAAGCAAAGATCAGTTGCTATTGCCAGCACAGCTTTTTGCACATGCCTGTTCTGGAGGGGTGGGGAGGTTTGACTGTGTCTACTTCCACAGGCTCCACAGGGGTGGGAATGAGACCCAGATGGTTCCCATGGGCTAGAGCCTGACTCTGCCCTTCTTGGGCAGAAACCTTCATTTTCTTGTGTATTCCCATTGCTGGCAGGCTTTCCTGGGAAAGAATGCCCTTACTTCACCAGAAAAAGCCAAGAACAAATAGGCATGGAGGTGTGTGTTGAGGGTCAGTTAATTCTTTCATTTTCACAGGTTTTTGGTGAATTCCATGAGATTGTGGTAAAACACTACTTGGTTTATGGCATTTAGCATCCTTCATTTTGGGGTAGGGAGAGATTCAGGCTTCCAGACCATCACTGGGAAACACATTTCTCTCTGCATGCTCTGGCAGAAGATGATCTGAAGGTAAAGTTTCTTTTCCTGTTCCTTTGGGGATCCTCAAGGTTTTTCAGGTTTTGTTATTTTCCTCCTCCCTCTCCTGAACACTTAGGGCTATATAAGCAAATGCAGAATGATTGTGAGCTTCAGAATTAGGAGTCAGGCAGTGCAGAGGAAATAACCTGGGGCATATTTGACCTAAATCAACATCTAGTTTGAAATAAAATCCACATAGTCAAGTGAAGAGTGGAACATTATGAAAATGAGGAGTGCAGCTGTCTGTATTCTGATCTGCTTGGCAGATTTTCACCTCAGACTTCAGCTGCCCTTTGAAAGAGTTCAGCAAACTGGTGACTGGATTATTTTTCCTCCTGCTGAAGTCATCAAGGATGGTTCTGCTTTAACCAATACAAGCAGCTAGAAGCCATAAACTGAACCCTTCAGAGTAAAGAGATTAACAATAAAAATCTGAAGGGTTTTGGGTGATTTGTTCCTGTTAGCTTGGCTCTCTAGATCTCAAACACTCTTTCTCACTTGCCTGGAGCTATTGTGCTCTCATTTGCAAAAATAATAGCAACAGAAGTGCAGCATTGGTAGGAGTGTAGGTCCAGGGAGTTTCTTCTGCATGAATATCTAGGAGTAGGAACCTCTAAGGGCCTGGACCTCCCTTTTGGAGATGGCCATGGGATCCTGAAGTCTCTCAAGTGGTTCTTATAACAAAATAATCATTAATCACTTTACTGGGGAACATAGCATAGGTAATGAGATATGTTTGGCTTGCTAACTTAAGAGCTATTGTTTGTACTGTGCCCTTCCCTAGGTCTGCAGCTGAAGTTAGCTCTCCTGCACAGGACTTTCTTCACTGCACTGATCACTCCAAGAATTGGCTGCTCCCTTCATTCCTTTTCACCATTTTTTTGCAACAAATACTTTTCTTCTCCCTCTTCAGTTCCTCTGAATTCAGAAGAATAAAGGAGAAGAAAAGAGAGAAGCACCTTTGAGAGACACTGGTGACACAGTGCAGTTTTGGGAAAGGTTTCAGTGCCAAGGGGGTGAATGCAACTGGAGAACCTGAATCAAGCAGAACCTGGCCCACATAGGAGGGCAAAAGCTGCACCAAAAGCCATTCTTGGCCTGGGAGGGAGCCTTTTATCTCTGGTTTTGGTTGTTTTTTCCTCCTGGTTTATGGTTGTGTTACTCCTGCATTGTGCTACTGGGGAACAAGGACAGGCACTTCTCTGCTGTAACAGCCTGCAATAGGAGACATAGCTGGCAGGCAAAGAACAACTCTCTTGTTGTTCACTGGCTATGCTCTGACAAATTCTGCTAGTGAATGTCATTAATGTAAAGCAATTCTTATCTCCTCTAATGTAGAACTTCTTGATCTTGTCATTAGATTACCTTTTACTCTGGTTCCAGCCTTCTCCAAAACAATTACTCCATTAAAGAGATAGGATGGTTGATATTTTTCTTGCTGATGCTGCCAGGCTTGTCCTTCCTGGATATGTTGGGACCAAGCTGCTTCTGAGACCATTTCCTAGAGCTAGCAGGTCCCATTTGGCTCCTTCCCACTAACCACAGCAGGGCCACAGGTGATGGAAGGCAGCACAGGGAATGCCCAGCAGCTTCCACATTCAAAGCCCCAAGGACACTGCTCTATTTTTGCTGACTTTCAGTGATAATTCCTCCCCTTGTTGCTTCCCCCAAGTCTCTTTCCATCTGCATCTTGCAATTCTGGATCAAATTGATTCTGCTAAGGTCCAAACTGTTTCTCCAATGTCAGGTGGCTGTTAGCCAAGTCCTGCACAGGAAAGATTGAGCCTGCCCCAGCCTTCACATCAGCATGACTCAGGGCTCTCCCTTCCCACTACAGAGTCACCTTTCACCAGCACTGGCAGGGGGCAGCTGTGAACTCAGATACATGGGTCTCACTGGATATTTTGCTTCTTTGGCCTAGAATCATAGAATCAGAATGCTAGGGGTTGGAAGGGACCTAGAAAGATCATCAAGTCCAACCCCCCCTGCCAAAGCAGGACACCCTAGATAAGGTCACACAGGAACGAGTCCAGGTGGACCTCAAGGTCCTCCAGAGTAGGAGACTCCACAACCTCCCTGGGCAGCCTGTTCCAGTGTTCTGGAGGGGTTTGGGTAGTCTGTTTATCACATAAACACAAGAGTTGCACGTGGAGGGCTCAGCAGCAACATGGACCACTCATTGGGAAGCCCTTGAGCTAATGGGGAATTTTCTTTCTTCTATACAGAGCAACAGATACATCTATTTCTTTTTATTTTCTCTGTCTCTGGCTGGGGGATCTGAGGACCCTGTCCTGTGCAGCTCTCACATTTTCTTTGGGTGAAAAAACAGTGATTCACTCCACTATCTGCAGAGCACAACTCTTTCCATCCCCCTTCACCTGGAGGGTGCCACCTGACCTATATTCTGCATTAATCCAGCTGTGCTCACGTCCACCCTGATGCCTGCTGGGGTGTACATGCTGTGCCACCGCCCAAGGAGTTGCTTTGAACACCCTGCCCCAGTGAGCAGCCTGGAGGAGCTTGGCTTTGGCATCTTTTCAGCCACAAAGAACACAGCTGTCATGTGGCACATGGAAGGAGATGTGCTCTTGTGGACAGAAGGTGAACCAAGCAAGCACCCAAGTTCCAGTGCTACCTAGTAGCTTCTTCAAAGTGCTGCTCTGGGAAATAGTTACATTCTTACTGGTCTGGAGAAGCTGGGACGGGAAAGGGATTCACCACCTTTGACCAAGGGTCTTGGTTGTCTCTAAGAGTGGCAAAAAGGAGCTTGGTGTCTGCAGACACTTAGCTTTGGACTGCATGCTCATGGTCAAAGCAGCTGGGATATGCTGTGCACTGCTGACCAGCCAGGCTGCTCAGGCCTCCCAGTCCCTTCCACCATCCACCTTAAGGGGCTCTGATTACATGATGGCCCCTCATCAGCAGCACACCCTCAGGAGGTGGTGGGAAGCATTCCCTTTGGCCTGTACTTACCACCTCCATGCAGCACAGCCACCATGATGGATGGGAACCAGGAGGTCTCACTGTTGCTGGCCTGGAACTCCTTCTGGAGGTCAGTGAAGAAGACACCAATGCAGGAGGGGAAGCCCAGTGTCAGCCCCTGCAGCAGCACCGTGGCAAGGAGGACCATCCATGCCCATCCCTGGTCCTGGGGCTTGGCAGCTTTGCCTGCTGCTTCTCCTCCTTTGGACATGATGGCTTCTTTCTCCTCCTAAGCCAGGCAGCTGGGGAAGGGAATGCTGCTACCATGCAAGCCTCAGCCCAGCAGATGGACCTACAGAGAAGAGCTGATGGTATTGCTGAGACTCAGGGGCACCAGTGTGTCCCACACCTTCTGCAGCTGACACTCTAGACTTCTTGCTCTGCATTTCTTCTGGCACCTCCCTTCCTTCTCACTACAGGCTCCTGGCAACAGATTTCTTGAGAAGACTGCCTTCCCCTTTTATATTTCACAAGACTCTGACCACAGCCAGGTACAGAAGAGGACCACACCTCCTCTGAGGTATGACTTGGCCTTACCTGGGTCCCGCCCTTATTTTCCCTTTCACCTGCTTTCATCATATGGAGTCCCCTTGCTGGCAATTGCTAAGGTCACTCAGCCCTTGTGCTGAGAAGAGAAGGAAAAACTCTGCAAATGCCAAGAAAGGTAGAAATGTCTACAGCTTGCATGTCACAGCTGGGCTCAACATGACCCTCTCAGGAAAACTGCATCTACCTACAAAGTGCTAGTGATGAAAAAAACATTTTAAAAACCACTAATTAATTAGGATCCAGTGATTGGAGATTGGTTTTTGCTTTACCTTTCTTGAGCTGCTTCTGAGAGATTCCAGTTTGGAGACTGGCAGAGTGAAACCTATAGCAATAGCACTCCCCATCTTCTCCACAGGGATAAGGAAGCATAAACCCCCAAACCTTGGGCAGCTGAATGAGCTCCAGAGAAGAGCCCATAAGGCCACTGCACAGTGCAATGTTTGTTTCACATGCAAATAGAGGTTTTTTCCCTAACACAACACCTACAGTTGAGTTTCGTGTGCAGCTTTAAAATCGAATAATAGATTGATTTTTCTTGTTCTTTCAAGTATGCCCTGGTGGCTGAAAGTTAGTTCCATACCTCAGGCTGAGACCAGCACTGCTCAGATGAAGGGTGGGGAGCGGGTGGCTGCATGCAGGGCGCGGGTGGCTCATCTGTGTGCACAGACTGCTCAGCTCATGGCCCATGGCTGGCTACTTCTGCTCCAGTAGCCTCTCAGAGCTTTGATGAAGTCCTTTGCAATATTAACCTAGGCATCACTTCTGTAAACAGGGTTCTGATGCCGGCTGGCTTACAGCCAAAGCCACAAAAGGCTGGGAGCAGAAGGGGGCCCGTGGGAAGGGGCTGTGAGATGCAAATCGCAGTGCCGGTGCTCAGCACTCTTTAATCCTTTGTCCACTTTAGCCGGGCACAGATAATGCAACTAATTCAAGTGTTTGTCTCTATGGTGTGAATTAGCTGGATGACAGCCTAAAACTTCACCCTGGTAACAGCAAACCTGCAAAAAACCAAAAAAATAAAAGACAGAAGCACAGTTCTCCTCTGTTCCCAGCTGCCCTGGCCAACTCTTGAGTGTGTCCAGCAGAAGATTTCTGGCTCCTCTCGCATCTTCCTCTGCGCCTGCTCTCCAGGGAGGACTCTCCAGTGGGGCTGTGGACCCCATGACTTCTGTCCACCTTCAGCCCTTGGCTGCAGAACACCTTTCTCCTGAGCAGCCTGACCTGCACAGTTGATGCAAGGACCCTGGAGATGTGCTGCCAAGCACTGTGTGGCCTCCTCGCTGCCTTCTGCCTTCATAAAGGTAAAGGAACAAGTTTGTTCCAGCACTGGCTTATCTGTCTGTGCTGCAGAACCTTGGTTTAACCCTTCCCAAGGTAACCAGCTGGGGTGGACAGTGCAAATATGAGAGGCTAGTGCATGTTTCATGCTCCTGTGGGCTTGATGTTCTCAGACAACCTGCTCCTAGTGTTGAGCAGTGAACATGAGAGACCAGGGAGATCTGTGAGATAGGCAGATTTTCACACGGACATGATCACCCTGTGCTAACTGTGCTGGGAATAGGATTGAAGTTCACAGCAAGAGCCACACCTGGGTGCCTACTGCAAACAGTGTGCTTTTGTTGGGAGCAGATCAGTTGGTGCAAAGGTGCTTCCCTCTACTAGGTTGTGCAATGCCTGGGGACGCAGGATGCTCTGGATGGGACAAAGGGGAGCACAGTGCTGGTTTCAGTTCTTTCCAGCCACACTCTGCCACTCACTGTCTGCCCTGGATGAGCTAAATTCACCTGCTTCAGGTCTGAACATTGTTTCTTCTTCCAGTGACTCCCAAGACAGCAGCATTCAAGCCTTCTTAGATGTCCCCGATGAAGTAGCCCTAGTAGTTGTTTATGGCAGCAGACCAGGCATGCTCATGCAGTGATTCTCCATTGCTTCTGTGCCTTTGCTTCCCTCAGCTGTGATGGGGACAAGCAGCTGATGAGATGAGGGCTGCTGGCTGCTCTTTGCAAGGGCAGGCAGCCCTTTATGCTGAGAAACACAAGGGCCTGGGGCATTTATGTAACTCATCTCCTAGGAAGAGGTTTATATTCAGCCTGCAAACGAGGATGATATCTGTATATTGACCTCAGGAAGAGCTTGCAGTTAGTGGGCACCTCCGTGGGAGAAGAGCAGCTCACACCTCCCCTGCTACCACTCAGGAGGGAGATCCAGCAGCAGGGTCCAGTGGGAAGTCAGGAGTGTGGCTGGGAGGGGGAGGCAGAACTGCTGCCCCCAGTGATGGGGCTTGGAGAACCTTCAGAGACCAGACAACGTCTGTGGCTTGGGAGCAGGGATGGAAACAGGGAGGAAAGTTTCTTCTTCATGGTACATTAGGTCTCTGTGTCCTGCTGCCTTCCCAGCTCAGCCCCAGTATGATCTGGGCATGGGTTTTATGAATGTGTAAAATAAGCTGCATGCAGAGAAGTGTGGTGTTTATTATAAACTGCATGGAGTGGTAAAGTGTTGTTTTGGGGTCACTCACTGCCTGCTGGGGGTAGGAGAGCCAGCACTTCTCTTGCTAAGTACCTTTATAGTGACTTTTTAAGTACCTTTTCATCCTGAGATCTTGGCTTGCTTTGCAGTCCTCTCCCAGGTAGGCTGCATTGTATCCCAGCTGACTTTTCCAAGGTCACCCAGTAAGCTGACAGCAGAGAATCCAGATGTAGCTGTGATGAAAGCATTGGCCCAAGTGATGCAGCTTGGCTCAGCACTGTGGGTTTGTGTTGGTGGGATGTCACTTGTCAGCAGTCACTCACAGCCCTTAAGGGACAGGGCTGAGGTGGAGGTGGCTGCAAGTCCTCTCCTCTGTGCATGTTGTTACCAGCATGGCACAAGCTCTGTAAGCCAGTCCTGAGCTCAGGAGCCTCAGCAGCAGTTTTGGGGCAGAACATGTGCCTGGAACCCAAAGTGCAAATACCTCAGAGCTTGCAGGTCACTTTTGGGAAAGACTAGTTAGTTGACTTTGTTCCAGAGATGCAGATTGCCAACTTGTCTGACAGATTGAATCTCAAAGAGGAAGTGTTGGGGTTGGTTTGTTGTTGTGGGACAAGAGGAACTAAGTGACATTTCAGTTGTGGGAGTGCAGAGCAGTTTAGGCATGGAACTATTCCTGCTCCAGGTTCAGTCCCAAATTAAACTCCTGCTCTGATCCTTCTCTTGAACACAGGCAGGCCCAGCAGAACCAGAGCACTCACCTGCACAGATTCCTAGCCTGAGACTTAGGCAGGGACAGGATCTGAACAACCCTGGCAAAACCCCTACAGACCAGCTCTGCTGGTGCTGAGAAAATGGGGCTGTGCCAAGGTTGGGGGCAATGCTGCTTTATTCTGAGTTTCTCAAGCAGTTCCCACATCTTTCCCCTGCAAAAGCCATCAGGGGCTTGCCTGCACTAATAGCTCTTAGTCAGCCTGAGCAGCCTCATCTGGGGCCTCCTCCCACATCCCCTCTCCCCTCTTGGCTCCCCAGCTGCATTTAAGCTCAGCTCCCTGCTTAGGTTGGTTTTTGCTCTCTCCCTCCTGTGTTCCTGAGTTGACTTTGGATCTGCCTGGCTGCTCTGAGCTCTTTAGTCACCAGTGATTTGTGTGTAACACCAGGTGAGAAATCCCACTTTTGGGACCAGCTGTAATGCCTGTTAGCCAGTGCTGGGGATAACACTGCTTGGTGTGGAGATGGGAAATGGGGGGTGAGGAGGCAGCTGGCAGCAGAGCATGCACTGACAGCTCCCATCAGCTTGCAGGAATCCAGCGAGATGTGGCTTGCCTCTGCTCTTTACTCTGGTCAGGAATCTCTGCCTGCTGGGTGATGGCAAATGGTTTGTGTTCAAGCTGGCCCTTGCTCTCCTGACTGCTCTGTCCCCCCTGGTTGTTGCCTGTGGCTTTCCCAGAGCCTGAGCTTTGTGCAGTAGGCAGAGAGGTCAGTGCCAAGAAGGGCAGCTCTCCCCAGGGCAATGTGGCTGGCTCCAGAGAGGAGTCTGAGAAAGGAATGCTTGTGTAAATTCATCCTGCAGCTGGCTTTGGAAGTGGCTCTTGCTCCTGCTGTGTGACATCCTGACCTGCCATGCTGCCCTGAGGGTGGACTAGAGAGAGGGACTGGCACTGGCACTGGCACTGGCACAAACTAATAGAGGTCTTTGCTAGGAAGTTGGCTGAGCTTCATGAAGCCATCTGGAAACTGCTGATTCTTTTCTTCCAGCAATTCCCTGCATTGGTGAAGGTGAGGAGGGTGATGTGCTCCTTGAAAAGTGGGGCTTTTGAAGAGCTGGAGCTACCTTATCATTAGCTTCATGAAAACTCTAGCCAGTAGGTGAGGATGTGGCACAGGGGGGGGAGCAATGGATGGTGCTACAGCTGTGGGTGAAAGTCTGACCCTGCTAATCCCTCCCATGGGTTGGCATCTGGGGAGCCTGAGCAGTGACCAGGGGTTTTCCTCCTAGCAGATCTTATTCAGCAAGCTCTTAATTGTCATTTACCTTGGCTTTTATTAATGAGAAGTAAAGGACTTAGGGAAGGATCAAGAGAAGTGTTTCCCTGTGGCTGGCTGCTGGGTCCCTGGAGCAGGTGGAGGAGGCTGTAGGGGGTTGAAAGTGTGCAGCCAGAACTTGTGGAGTGTGGGTTTTGAGCTTCATCTAGCCAAGAGAAGCACCTCTGGCTGTACTGCTCTCAGCAGTTGCTCTGTCATCCCAGCCACTGCCCAGGTCTCCTGTCCAAGGACAGTTGCTCCAAGGAAGATGCAGATGATGGCTAGAAGTCACAACAGGGCAGGAGAGGACACCACAGTGTTCAACCTTGTGATTCCTGGGAAAGGAGAGATGAGAGCTCTTCATGTTGATGAGAAGTGCAGGTCACTGTGTGCCTTAAGGTCATGCTGCCAAGGGTGTGTGTGTAAACAGCAAAATGTTGCCTTGAGCCTTTGTTTCATGGGTAAACCCCTTTGGTTTGGCAAATACAACCACCATCATCTTCTATGTTTCTCTGCATTCCATTTTTGGATGAAAACTGAACCATCAGGATGAGGATGGCTATTCATTAGGTATTTCCTAGCCCTTTAGTGACTAACTTGCTTTCCTCAGACATCTTGAGCCCAAATCAACAGCAGAGGCCTGGCTCTTTGCTTGGGTGCCCAAAGAGTTTTCCTCATTTTTAGCCACTGTCATTTGAATTCATCAGGATCAGTGGTGCATGTTTTCCTGGCCATGCTGAAGGACCTCCTGCCCAGACTGCTCTGAGCTAAATTGTGGGTGGAATGTGCTTACCCTTCCCAAGGCTTTTCTTGGTAACACAGAAGAGCTGAGCTCTCAGCTCACTGAAGATCTGTTTGAGACCCCTGAAGCTTGCAGACCCCTCACACTTCAGACAGATGATGGATCTGTATCAGAGTCCAATCTGCTGAAGCCTGGGGAAACCCCTAGGAGGGTTGGAGGCATCTAAGAGGAACTATGGCCAAGGTCAAATATTGATGCCTTTGATCATCTGTCACACCACCACCTGAAGGCAATCGCTAGGAGACTGCAGCTCCTTCTTTACTGTGGTTTGGAGAAACCTACATGTTTCTGCAGCCCTGGAAGGGAGAGGATAGATGGGGGTTATCTGCCCCTGTGAGACATTAACTGCCTCAAAACCAGATCTGGGTGGAGGGATGTGGCTGAGTTCCTTGTTTCCCAAACAAGTTACTAAGCTGAGTTGAAAATATCTGCAGGTTTTCTGCCTGCAAATAGCTCTGGCTCGATGACTTTGTTCCGGGTGAAGGTGGGTGGGGAAGTGACGACCTTCGGCTTTAGGTGACAGCCTGAGGCAGAGCAGAAATGTACCAGATGCACTTACGGCTGTGGCCAGGCCTCTGCACCACCAGGTTTAAGCCTCCCAGCTGCGTGTGGAGAGGGGGAAATGCAGCAGCAGCTTGCACTGCTTTTTTGCAGGAGCCCCAGGCCACGGGCTCCGGATGCTGGTAAGTGCCTTGACACTGCTAAAGCCTTTTCCTATCTTTAATGTCAGCTTGGGTTTCCTCTTGGTCCACAGACATGAGCAGGCAGGCCAGAAAAACAACGGAATTGTGCTCTAGGCAAAACTGGCAGCAGCGAGCAGAGCTGCTGGCTGGTGACTAACGGGAGCTCTGCGGGGCTGTGGGGTGAGCCCAGCCCCTGGCAGCCTGCTGGCCTCTGGGCACTGCGTGCTGCCAGGGTGGGCTCAGCCCTGGGGAAAGCTTGAGCATTTCCTTCCAGGGGAGGGATGTGGGACTGCTCCTTTTGTGCTCTTTCCAATGCAGAAGAGGCTGGTAACGGGAGTTGTAAGTCCCTCTGCCACAGCTCAGGTGCATGTGCTGCTTACTGACCTTGTCCTGTGGCTATCTGGAAGTCTCAGTCATGTCTTGTTACTCCTCTTCCTCCCAAGCACCTGGCAGAGCCACTCGGGGAATTTTTCCCCCAGCTGCCTCTAAAGGTTGAGAGGGACCAAATCCTGCCACATTCAGGCAGGTACTGAATTCCTTGGGTGTTCTTTGTGCTGCCATCCTCCTCCTGCCTTTGGCAGCGGCACAGCCTCAGGGACACTGCCCCTCACACAGGAGCTGCTTGTCCCTGGGGAGGTTCCTCCACCAGGCATCCCACGTCTTCTCAGGACAGTGGTGTTCAGAGGCAGCCTGGGGTGCTCTGACAAACCCAGCCAAGAGGAGCCAGGGCCTCAGCCCCCTGCTGAGGCTGGTTCTGCTGCAAACTGTCCCCCTCTTCCATCTTCTGCTGCAGCAGCAGATCTAGAGCAGCCTGGGTTTTGGCAACAAGGGAGGGCTGAGCTCTGGCCTGGCTCCTGGCAAGAGCAGGATCTGCTTCTTGAGAGATGGTGTTTTGGAACTTTTATTGAAAAAAGAATAATCACAGCATCCCAAGTGTTATTAAACACATTTAATAAACAAAGAGAAACAGTAGCAAAGGGCACTGACACGTGACAAACTGTACAAAACCTCCAGGTTTGCAGGCAAACACGAGGGGAGGAGCCCCTGGCCCAGCTGCAGACTGGGGTGGCTCCATCCCACTGCCCCACAGTGAACCATGCTCCCTTTGCCTCAGCCCACTCAGGCACCCCTGAGAAAAATCCATTTAAAAATGTGCAGAAACAGACACTTCAAGAGGTTATTTCCAGTCTTGCCATAATGGAACAATTTAGGCCACTGGTAAAGTTTAGAGAAACCAAAGTGTCAAACCATTCCCAGGATGAATGCTTCAAAGTCAACCTTGCCAAGAGGCACAAGCACTCTTGGAGAGCCAGTGGATCTGCCCCTGCTCACCTACCCTACTCACCACAATGTGCTACCTTTTCTTAAGAGTGAATGGGACAAATTTCATCCTAATTCAGCACTAGTTTTGATATCGTTGTGACTGAGTGAAAGGCAATGGAAGGAAAAGCCTTGTCTTGAGCACAGAGGGATGCAACTGGTGCATGATGCTGAGAGCAGCTTTGGTCTCAGGGTACAGGTGACCTAGCATAGTCAGGGGAAGAGAAATCCTTCCCTGGGAATATACCTGCTCTGGATGGGACTTCATGCTTGGTCCTAAATATCACCCAAGAACTTGAGTGCCCAGTATCAATGCTTGAACTTGCTCTGTTGAACTTGCAGACCCTGCAACTGAACTCAAGAGTCTTCAATCTCCTGGCACATCCTCCCTGCAGACAGCAGCATGGAGAGGAGGACAGAGAGGCAACCTGGATAGTCTTTCTTGAGCATGTGAGTTAAACAGCTGTTCCACTCAACTGCCAGTGGCACCATCCAGGCTCTCTGGGTCAGAGGGGGCAGTGATGGCATCACTCCTGCATTGGGCAGTCCCCCTGAGAGCTTCACCACCTGTGGTGTTTTTGGTGACTCAGAAAAGCAAGGAGGTATCCTTTTTAGCTACTCGAGTTCCCTGGACAGAGTCTCCCTTTGCAACTGGGGTTGCTCTGAGTGCTGTGCTTTGTACAGCAAGGTGCACAGCTGGCACAGAAGCAGCTCAACCAGTTCCTGTTGCTTGTAGTTTGATATTTCTTGACTAGTTCCCAGAAATGCCCTCCTCTGAGGAAGGGCAAGAAGACAGAAGAGAGTGCTAAAGGGCTTTTTGTAGGCTGCTTACTTGCAGAAATGTGCTTCTTGGTTTCTTAGTTGTGAGCATGGATGGACAATGGCTGAGGCTACAAGATAGTGACAGAGGAGAGAGATCTATACACATCACAGTGTTAGTTAGGCCCAGCCAAGGTGTCTGGTCTAATCCCACCAACACCATCTCACCACACTACCAACAGTGAGGATGGAAGGAACAGGAGCCAGGTTCTCCAGCGTGGTGGCAAGCCAGCTGTGCTTCAACAGCCTGCTACTGACACAATGAATCCAAAGACCTTTGGCACAGTCTGTTGTCACCAGGCTTAAACTAGCACAGATAATTAACCAGTCTCTCTGGAGAATGAGGCAAAGCCTCCACTGGAGGAGGTGTGTTGGCAAAGCAGGATGGGAGAGGATGAGCAGGAGGAGTGAGAAGAGGCAGCCTGCAGGAGCAGTGCTTGGTGTCTCTGCTGCACGTCGTTTGCTGAACTGGCTGTGGGACCATGGGCAATGCTGCTGCAAGGCTCTGTCAGCAGCAAGTGCTGAGATGGGAAACCTGCCTAATTCTACCTCCAAACCTTCAGGAGACAACAGGTAGCTGAAGCCCTCCAGAAAGGAGCCCAACTCCTCAGCCCAGGTGAGGAATCTCCCAGGACCTTGTTGAGAAACAACTGCTCTGAGCTTGGCAATGTCTCAGAATTCCAACATCTCTGAAGCTTTGTATTTAATGGCAGTTTGGGACAAGACTCAAAAAGATCCAAGTGCCTGGACACTTGGGCTACAAGACCAAAGCCAGGATGAAAGGGGAGAAACATGCAGCAAATGCCTAAGAAACTGCATTGAGTAGCCTAGAAGGGGCATGCCCGTGGTGAGGGATGGCACAGATCCACAGAAGGGAACCAGTGGCTGCAGTTTGGCTAAGATCAGAGTTCAAGAGAGGCACAAACAAACATTTTGCACATCCACCAAGGCATTCCAAAACAAAAAAAGAATGTCACAGCAGTCAACACATCACTTTGGACAAGAAACATTACAACAGTTTGGCAACTTTTCACCAACCCCTCCCCACCCCAGCTCTGTGATGCCCCTTTGCAAGGTGAAGTGATCTCTTAAAGGTGAGGGTATGAGGGGGGGCTGCAGAGAAATCACTGCATGTAAATAGGGATCTCCTCCACAAAGGATCCTGTGGGTTAAAATAATCCTACCTGCTTGCTACAGTACAGAAGAAATTCTGCCTGAAGCCCTCCCTTGGTGAGAAGGAAGGAGACAGAGAGCCCATGCTGCTGGAGACAAACAAGGCAAAGCTGAACTTGGCAGCAACAAGTCCCTAACCTTGTGACTTTGCACCAGGCTAGGATATGGCTGTGGCAGGGCACTGGAGGGGAAGATGTCACCACTTTTCCTCAGCAGAGAAGTGCAAAGGACACAGCTATCACTCCATCACTATTCTGGGGGAACACAGGTCTCTCTGATAATGCATGCCAAGTCATGGGCTTTGGAAAGTGCCAGGAGCCCATCTGTAAGTGTTGACAGCAAGACCTGTGCTAGATGGACACACAATTCTCTTCCCCTTGGTATCTAAATTCAGCTCTTGGGAGTTGAACAGGGAACAAATACAAAGCAAGAATGGAGAAGTCTGTGTGGGTTTTTTTACAAGTGGTTCTTTTGTTCCTCTTTTGAAAGCCTTGCTCTGATTTGGGGAGGGGGGGAGCACTGCAAGGTCCCTGCACTTTTCTGGTGGCAGACCTGGGTGCAAGAAACAGCACAGCTCAGATAACAGATCCTCCCACCTGCACCAACCCTTGGAAGGTGGGACAGATTACAAGGACCTGTGGATCTGAGCAACCTTCACAAAGCCTTCAAATGGGAACCTGACCCAGCCATGACTGGAAAAACTCAACACAGTGCTGGCCAAGAAAAGAAATACTTGTGGAGAGGACTATCCAGCTGGAAGAGTCTCTTCCTTCCTTGGTGTCTAGGGTAGGAGGGAAGCCTTTGGTTATGACCAGAATTATTCACCATTGGCAGGACAGGCTTGGCTTGGCTTTGCATTAGCTTGGTTACTGTACAAGGGCAAGGTTGCACTGTGGGGAGCTGCTCTGCCCAGCAGGACTGCCCTTGACAGCTGGGACATTTCACCAAGTGGACACTGGATCACATCCGGGATCCTCGCTCCTGAAGGATCTGAAAAGGCAAAGGCAAGTTCAGCTGCACAAGCTCAGGCACAAGAGCCCTTGCTTTGTGCAGAGAAAGGGAAGATGGGCTCTACCATGCCAGTGGCTTGCTGGCTTTGATATTACCATAACAAATGATAGGCTGGTTAAAGCTGCCTGAGCCCCATCTTTAGAGATCCTGCTCAGCTGCCTCTCAGGAGTTAAGAATGTTGCCTTTTGCTGCTATCCTGGGGGAATAAAGAAGGCTGACACAAGGAAAGAATACTAATTCCTCCCTGCAACCACAAAATGACCAATCTCAAGGGTCCTTGCTATGCTGTCCTCCTTTTTCAAGTCTCTTTCCTCCAAGTTTTTGGCCTTAATTTGAAAGATACAAAGAGCCTTAGCTCTTGTCCTGCAGCACAAGATGAAACCTCCCCAGAGGAGATCCATGCACACGGAAGGAGACAGGTACCCAGAACTGCTGCTGCACTTTGTGTAGGAAAGGCTTTTTCTTCACACAAGGGATTGGAAGCCCTCTGAGGAGTTGCCTTACCTTTGCTTTCTCACTTGGCTCCTTGACAATGCCATTGGTGGAGTTGTTGAGCTCCCTGGACACAACACAGAGGAATTCTGCCTGGTCTTCGTTGCCATAGTTGTAGGAAGATCCAATGCTGATCAGCTGTGCAACAGGAGACAGCCAAGGTAACTACTAACCTGACTTTTGTTTTACTCTTACAATTGCTCTGGGAGGTTTGATTGCCCTGTGAGATCTGTTCTGGACCTGCAGTGTTTCCCAGAAGCTTCCTGTCTCACAGGCTTTCCTGTGTGTGTGTGTGTGTGTGCAAGGCAGGGATGCAGCTGAGCTTCAGGGCTCTCTAGTGGCACCTGGAGCCCCAGGAAGAAATTCCAGCCTGAGACAGCAATGCTGAACACAACAGAACATTTTCCAGTTACTGAGGGCAGAAAAACAGTTCAGATTTTGCAGTGTGTACCATCCAGCTCACTCAGATAGGAGGCAGGCAGTGCAGAACTCCTGCTCCAGATTACACTGAACTCAGCTCTCAACTGTCTTTGATGTGTAGAAACTGGAAAGGCAGTGCTCTGCTGCAGACAGATGTTAGATTAAGCAGGGGACATGTGGCAAAGTGGCACCCTTTTTTACATAGCTGTTGTCAAGGTGGAGTTTGGTATCTGTATAAATGGGATTATACTCTGCCACTCTTGTGATGGGGTCTGGCCTTGAGCCCAGCAATCCCATCTGTCTCATTTATGTTCTTACCTTCAGAGGACATCCTGGAGTGCAGAGCTAATTTGTCATTTACAACTCAGTTCTGCTCACCAGGTAACAAACCTAAGCAACCTAAAGGAAGCAATGGGAACCTGATGAACTGTGTATATCTAGGAACCTTCAACATGACTGCTATGTCCTGATGGGTTTCAGGGGAGACAACAGCCTCCCTAGGCAGATGCCTATCTGCATGGTTACTATGCAGCTGCAGGAAGACTTGGGGGGGCTGCTGTACTGACTGACCTCCAGTACTGTTCTAAATAGGTTTTGATGGGTGTGGTGGGGGCAGAAGATAGACACAGGACAAAAAAAAACCCCAAACCAAACCAAACCAAAACTTTTTTTCTCTGGCTTCCCTGCTCCCTGTCTTGACTGTTGAAGCTTTTGGATATTTCAATAGCACACCCCATTTCCTCAGCAAACACAAAGTGCCTTTTGCTAAAGAGAGCAATTTTCCATTTAGCAGAGGGAGGGGAGGGAACTGGAGGGGAAGACACTAGCATTTGCTTGTAACTAGTATCTGACCCTATCTTTACAGATTTGAAAAGCAAGACTAGATAAAGTGTAAGGGTGCAGGTTCCCACAGAGGGCACTGCCTAGAGCCTTTTGGGTTTGGGGCAGTGTATGTGCATGTGTGAAAGGCAAATTCAGCCAAGCAAATTTCTAGACAACAAAAGCTGGGTGTTGGGAGAACTGCATTTCCACAAAGCAGCCTGTGGCTCTTGGCCACAAGATTTCACTACTGGCACCCAAGTGGCAAGAGGTTTTGGTTACTTCTCCACTATGCACTAGTTTTGGGGCAGTACAGAACAGCTATATATGAACAAGTCATGCAGAGTGCTGTTGTGAATCCTGTGCCTCACTTTGTGACAGCACATTTCCCACCACATCCATCTGTACTGAAGCTGGACTCACTGGGAAGGCAGCAGAGCTGTCAGCCCCAGAGCCCATTCTGCAGTTTCTTAATATAGCACTAACATGCAGGCCAGCTGGTATCCAGTTCTCCATCCCCCTAAACAAGAGGGCTGTGTCTGATTCCAGAAACCAAATCTGGAACTCCTGCCATATGCAACTTCAGTGACACCCAGCCCTGAAACAAGCTGCATTGCAAAGGCCTCTGCAGGAAGTGTATTTCTCATGGCACTCAGCACCTCTTTAGCAAATGCAGGAGTCATGGCTTTGAGCTTCCAGAAAAATTGGGCTGTGTTTTTTCATGGCTCTGTTAATTTTCCTGGCTAGAACTGTTGTGCTAGGGCCTGGGATATGTGATGAAATGCAGGAGAAGGGAAGAACTGTGCTGGGAGTTGAGGAGACAACACATCCTGAGAGAAGCTGAACACTCTCTGGGCACTTGGAGTGAATTCTGTCTGTTGTTGTCTATAAGTGGGCTGCTGCTTAGGTCAGACTGCTTCTTCAGAAGAGAAGGGCAGTGTGAAAGAAACTCAACAGCAAACCCTGCTTATTCCCCATGCATCTTTCAAAGGGATTCTGCTCTTCTTTGGTAACAGTACCTGTTCGAATTTCCACCCATCAGACATGGTGGACACCATCTGTGTGAGCTCTTCCTCTTGGCACTGCAGGACTCTGTACACATGCTTCACAGGTCCCTAAGGCATGGACAACAAAAATAAGCACGAGTTTAGAAACTGTTGCACTAGTATCAGACCAGACAATCAATAAGCCTCTCCTGCTCTGATGTCTTGTTACTTGACCTCCCAGGCCTTCTGAGGTTTCATCCTAATGATCATCCAACCAGTTCCAGAACAGGTACACACAGTTGGCACACTTCCCTGAAAAGCCTTCAGCCTCCTAGGTGCCTAAGGGTCAGGGCAAGCAAAATTTCTTTGGCTTTCAAATGTTTTTTGAAACCCTTTCTCTTCTGAAACTGAATCTGCTAGGGGTGTTAAGATAGCTGAGCAGCAACAGAGACAGACAGAAAGGGAAGAAAATGGTTTTGAGAAGGAAGAGTTTGAACTACTCTTTACCTACCAAAGCTGTATGTTTGGCTTTTTGTTTGGCTGTGCTCCTGGCCCCTCTCTTTAACTGTTCCTTGCCCTTCCCTGCAGTGCTAACAAGGTAAGTCTGTACTTCTGAAACCATCCTGGATGCTCTTTCCTAGCTGTGCCTTGCACCTACCTACAAGCACTTATTCCCCATTGAAGGTGGCTCTAAAGAACTGTCACTAGAAGTGTCTCTAGCCACTCCTGTCACTCCAACAAAGAAGTGAGGTCAGTAAGAGAAGGAGCATTACTTGTGAGGTTCTGCTCTCGTTGTCCCGGATCCGCTCCTTCACCAGCCGCACCAGGGACGCGATGTTGTAAAACTCAGCCTCTTCCAGCACCCCTGAGAGAGGAACCCAAAGCAGAGACACGTTCTGGTACTCTGCAGAATCATCTTCCTTCTACACTGCACAACAAGGATGCAACAGATACTCCTGGCTCCCAAGCTAGCCCAGATGTGAGACTCTCCAGATGCAGAAGGGGCTGTGCTACCGAGGCCGTGCTTCCAGGCTGGAGGAAAATCAGCCACTAGCTGTCACCTCCACTTGTGACTGAAGGCATCGTTAGGAATGATTATTTCCCTTTCCTTGGCATTATCAGAAACCTCCTGGTACAATCTCTATTGTGTTCTCTCAGTTGCAGCAGGGGAAAGTCAACAAAGCTCACAGAGAACTGCTGTCTGTGGAAGGAAAGAGGTGCTAATGGATCTCCTGCTCTGCTACCAGAAGCCTTTGAGCTCAGCAGCACAGCAATGGGTTCTGTCACAAGCTGCAGGCCTCGAAGATGCAGAATCTAATGATTTCTTTCCTGTTAATGAGCATCCTTCTGAGAAGCTAATGGCACTAACTGGGAGCACTAGTGGGAAACGTGGCTCCCTCGCACCCTCACATCACCTCAGGAGCCCTCTGCACTCTGGCAAGTCTCTGAGGAGGGCTCTTGGATCCTGCCATCAAGCAGTTCCTCTTGTCCTCTGGGTTTTGCTCTCTTACCTTCTTCTGCAAGCTCCTTGTTTATGATGAGCTTCCCGTGTCGGAGGTAGTTCAGGATGGGACCGAAATAGGTGGGGTCTCTGTCGATGAGGTAGGCCCCTGTCTCGTCCTGGTGTGCACAGGAATGAAGTGGAGATGGTCAAGTGGCACCAGGAACAAAACCAGTTCAATTGAAACCAAACTGAACAGTTTCTGTATGAGAACCTGGATCCATTTGCCTGTGACAAGTGCACTGACAACTCCACACTCAAACCAACTTCTTTCTTTTCCAGTATCTGAACTCAGCTACCAATGCTGCAGCTCAGCAATGCTGCCAGAGGCTTTAGCTCTTCTATGAATAGAGGTTATGTACCCAGAGACAAAAGCAGAGCTGAGCAGTTTTTCTTCACTGCAGTAATAAAACCAAATGCTGGCAGTTGTGTTCTGTCTAAATTTGTTTTCCAGACTAGTTTCACTAGGAGGCTCTGGAGGAAAACTGGATCTCTGGTTATAGCTAACAGCACAGGATACTTTAAATAGCTCTTTTTTCCCTCCTTTCTACTACTGCAAGTGCACACTGCAATATACCAGCCATGTCTCTAGCAATGCAGTAACTATTGTCACCAGATAACCAAAAAGCCACAACCATGGGCATCTCCTGAGCCAGCTCTGAAGTAAGTCTTTCCTATCACTCCCTTAAATAGTTCTAAAGCAATGTCTGTCCAGCCAATCAATCTGCTCCAGAGCAATGAACTGAAAAAACACTCTGAAATGTCATCTCCTCTACTTGCTGATGCTGGCAACTGCTATTTTGATCACAACCAGGATTCATCTTTTGATTAAACTCTGAGCAGAGCTGCAAGAGCCCTGACTAATTCCCAGTCTAATCTACCCACAAAGTATTTACAGAACCTTCTGCAGTCAATCCTAGAGCAAACCTGCAATTACAAGAATAACTGCTTGCAAAATCCTTACAGTCAACTGCAATGACTTCAAAACTCTTCTCTCCTGTAAGGAATCTGCACTGTGATCTTTTATGAGAGCAAAGTGAAATACATTAAAACAACAAAATATATGCTCAGGATGAGAAATCATTAAAATTCCAGTTTCTATGAAAGTTTCCTCCTAGTTCCCTCTCTGCTACAACCACTTTGGCAAAGTGCTGGTTTCCTCCTTGAGGGGACTCCTGTCACTGCAGGATGAGAAGGGCATCGGTGCATGCAGCACTGGGGTGTTATAGGCACAGGGGTAGTAGACTCTGAGCCCTGTTCTTGCGGACGTGGCACACCCTGTGGCTGTGTAAGGGGACCAGAGGGACAGGGAGATGGCATGTGTCAGAGTGACATGTGCCCCAGGGACAGCGGGAGTGGAGCTACGGTAGAGGTCAGCCTATCCATTCTGAAGGGTCAGGGGGTGCTGGGGCTGTAGAGCAGCGTTTCAAG
This sequence comes from Galbula dea, assembly GCA_013399015.1. Classification (NCBI taxonomy): domain Eukaryota; kingdom Metazoa; phylum Chordata; class Aves; order Piciformes; family Galbulidae; genus Galbula; species Galbula dea. The sequence goes on along the minus strand of VWZX01004773.1, from coordinate 1,235,124 downwards.
TTCTGGGCCTGGGGACGTTGGCAGCTGGGACTGTCACCTAGCCTGACAATAGGGTTAGGGGGTGCTGGCCCTGGGGGCACCGGCAGCTAAGCCCGAGCTGTCATCCAGCTGCACAGCAAGTCCGGGCGCTGCTCCCCGGTGACAACGGCTGTCACGGAGGTTAAGGCGGCTCAAGGAGGGGCGGTCACCGTCCGGGTCCGGGGCCACGCCATCGCGGGGTAGGGTGGGGGCCGGCTCCCGCCGCGGCCTCACCTTGTCGGAGCCGAGCTCGGGCCCGTCCTGGCAGCAGAGGCGGCACAGGAAGGACTTGGGCTCCCGGCACAGAGTCTGCCGGGTGCTCACGAAGTACGTGCCGCCCACGTTCAGGCGCACCCACTTGGAGGCGGCGGGAGGCTGGGCCGCGTCGGGCGGGGACAGCGCCCCACCGGAACCCGCTGCCGCTCCGGCCGCGCGGGGACTGGGCGGCCCCGGCGCCCCTCCGGGGCCTGGACTGGGCGTGCGACCCCGCGGCGGCCCGTCGGCTGCTGCCGCTAGCTCGGCCATGTCGGTACCGCTCAGAACCCCCGTGCCGCCATCACCACCCGCTCCACCGCCCGGCCCGACCCCGCCCCGCCGCCGCTTCCGGCGAGCAAAGCGCTTCCAGGGCAACAGCGGCGGTGACCGGAGCCGAAAGGAAGACACCTTCCGGTAGGGCCGGGCTCTGATTGGCCGGTAGGGGAGAGACTTCCGGGGCTGCTCGGGTCCGGCGGTGGCGGTCAGTGAAGGTGAGGGGGGGAAGGGTCGCGGTGGGGTTGGCACCGGGGTCCTGGGGTCAGGGACTGGCTGGAGAACGGGCGAGGGGAGGCTCTGAGATTCCCGGGGCTGCGGGAGAGAGTGGGCTGGGGTGCCCGAGTGTTGGGGGTCGGTGAAAGGGGCGTGAGGCCGTGGCGGGCCTGGGCTGGGGAAGCCGTGCCCCGTGTCCTAGTCCCCGCTCCTACCCCAGTCGTCACGCCTCGGTGCGGAGCCGGCCCCACGGTTGCTGGGTACTGCCTGCTTCCCCCGCAGCATAACCCACCTGGTGTCATCTCCACTAGGTGCAGCCTGGAAGCATGGCGGGCCGCAGAGCTGCTATAAAGGCCATCGACTGGGCAGCCTTCGCCGAGAGGGTGCCCCCCAACCAAAGGGCCATGTTCAACGCCCTGAAAACCCGCAGCGACACGCTGTCGGCCCGGTGAGTGTCTGAGCCAGTCCTGCGTGTGGGGCAGTTCAATCCCTCAGCTCAGCCATTCAGCTTGTTTGGTACTGGATTGAGCCAGTGTCGTTAACTGGTCTTGCGGAAGTGTCCTGACAGACATTAAGACCAGGTCACCTTCAAGACAGCTGGTGGCTTTTCTTGGCAAATCATCTTTACTTAATCCTCCCTTGAGTAAAACAATAGCTTCAGTGTGAAAAGGCAGTTCTGTGAAAGCAGTTTGCTTTGGCATGTTCAAACCATTTTGCAAACTTGGTTATTCTGTTAATGCTGCACAAATTCAGGAACCTGCTCAAATTCTTCAGGATCTGCTGCCTGATCCAAATGTTGCTGGCTACTGCAGTTAACATTGCTGGTTGCCTGTAGCTCAGTCTTGTGAAAACTGCCCAATCATTTCTTACAGGACTGCACCCAGTGATGCTGCTTAGTGGTTTGGAGCAGGGCTGCAGCCTGGACTCTTATCTGTATGGAGAAGGCTGTTTCAAGGGCAAAGGGATTTGCAGGAGTGGTTCATCACTGCTTGTTAATGGCAAAGCTGAAAGTATTTAAACTAAACTTAGCAGTCTGTGTTTACACTCTGGCAGTGAGTGACAGTGCAGGTTACTTCTGATGCTGGTGGTGACTGCTCTTCTTCATCTTTTTAGATTGGCTGCCCTGCCAGACAAACCCCCAGCCATCGACTGGGCTTACTACAAGGCTACTGTGGCTAAAGCTGGCATGGTGGATGAGTTTCAGAAGAAGGTCAGGCTTTCTGTCAGCTGAGTATTGTGCTTTGGAGGTTTAAATGAGGAGTGTCTTTGGGGCTGAGAGGAATATGCCAGATCTTGGGCAGAGGAGGTTGGTTTTGGCCATCAGGTGCAATCAGCTTTACATCCTGCAGCCTAGTGTTGCTAGCCTTAAGGACATCATCTCAGTGCCATCTTTCAGGAGGAAATCTGAAAGAAAAACTTGATAAAACTGCAGGAGTGTATCTGGGTACTGCCTCTCCTGAAGCAAATGTTGAAAGTGTTTCACTCATGGAACAGAAGAAGGTGGTGAGTGTGGCTCTGCTCACAGTGATGCCTGTGAAGCTCATGGGTGCCTGCAGCATTTGCCATGCTCTTTATAGGCAGGGCTGGAAAAGCAGAGCAAGGCTTTTGCTGGAGGACATCTGGTGTCACTGGTGCTATCAAAACTGGCCTCCCAAGGCAGGGAGGACCTGCTGACCTCAGATTTGTCTGGGAGTGTTGTCTTGGGGGAAATAAGGCTGTGATATGTTAAGTCTTTGGTATTAGACTTTCTTGCTTCCTCAGAGTGCTGTAATGAGTGTGTGTAGCTGTGTGTGTCCTGGCAGTGGTTTGCAATCTGGAATAGATTGCTTTAAGATCATGGGTGAGCAGTGCTGCCTGTGAAGAGCACAGTCAGCCTGCAATGATCAGTTTTGGAAAGCTCATTGACTGCCATGGTTGTGAGCATATCCTAGGAAGAAGAGAGGAAATGCTGCCCTGCTGCCAGGGATCACAGCCTTGGTAGGAAGAATTATTGCAAACCATATGAAAAACTGTTCTCTTTTGATTTACAGTTCAGTGCACTAAAGGTTCCTGAGCCAGTGGATACCCAAACTGCCAAAATTGATGCCCAGGAACAGGAAGCTGTAAGTGTTTAAACTGTTCCCTAAGGCAGAGGTTGTGGGAGGATGGGAAGGGATGTTCTGTGTGTGCATCTGCAGAGGCAGGGCAGCCTGAGGCTCTGGTCTTCAAACATCTCTCTGGCTTTTGGCTACCCAAGGGAATCTGAGCCCAGGGAAGGGTTTGGCTGTTTGAGCAAGATCCTGGCCACTTCTCTAGTGTAATGATGAATTTTAATGCCCAGTTAAAGCATGGGGTTGCAGGTTCACTCTAGGTCACTGCCTTAATCCAAACCATCCTCCCTGTGTCCTCTGCTTTCCTGCAGGCAAAGAGCACTGCTGAGTATGTGCAGGCTTCCAAAGCTCGGATTGCCCAGTATGAGCAACAGGTAAGTGTGGCTTAGTGAGTGTTCTCTTTACCTGTGTGTGCTTTACTCTTTCCTGCTGACAAGTGACTTGTGTTTGTCTCTGCTCCCATTTCAAGCTCCAGAAGCTCAAAAACATGATTCCCTTTGAGCAGATGACGTTTGAAGACTTACATGAAGCCTTCCCTGAAACCAGACTGGACAAGGAGAAGTATCCATTCTGGCCCCACAAGCCAATTGCTGACCTGTAAACTTGTCTGGAAGCAGTTTGTCTAACAGCTGTCAGACTCTGTGATCTGCTAAATAAAGTGCTTTCCCTCCTGTCTGTGGCTTGGATGTTAGACATGAGACTGCAAGGTTTTGAGACATGTGGAGCAATGCAGGAACTTGCAGACAGCCCAGTTTTCTTGGAGTTTGTCTTTTCTACCTGTGAGCTTGTTTTTGTAGCAAGTACTAAGATCCCAGCTAGACCTATTGGTTGAACTGGGTCCTTTTGCATCTCCTGTAATGCAAACAAACCACCTCTTCATCTCTGGAACCACATGGTGCAGGGAGTGGAACTGCTGCTCTTGCAGGCAAAGAGGTGCTTAGGAGTTGAACATATAAATCCTTCTGAGATGCTGCAGTGAGAGATCTGTCTTGGTAGTTCTGTAGGCAGAGGTCTTGGGCTGTTTCCTAGGCTAGTTATGATGGTTTAGGTGCAGCCAAATGTGAAAGGAGTTGTAGGCATGTAGATGTGTTGAGATACATGGGGATACAAAAGAGTGTGGTTTGTTTTGTGAGGTTTTACCAGGTATCACCCCTTTAGTGCTGGTGATCCTGTTTTATTCACTGTATGCTGGTTTCTGAATGCTGCAGATCTCACTGAACCTCAGGGAAACAACAGTGCAAACACTTCAGACTTGCATTTTAAAATGAATGAATTAATTAAATTGTCTGAGGTGGAATTCTTAAAACACTTTTCCCCAAAATGGAAACCTCTTCCTAAGAGAAGGGCATTAGCTCCCTTTTCTGTCAGTCCTGTATGTGCTGAGGCTCCCAGACACACAGAATGAAGGTGCTATCCCCAGATTTCACAGCTGTTTTATTCAGACATGTTGCTTACAGCCATAGGTAGTTCTACTCAACTGGAGTACAAAGCACTTAAGCATAAAGATCTCATGTTCTGGGGGTTTGTTGGTTTTGTTTCTTTCATTCATTTTATTTGGGCAGCTGAAACAACTGCAGCTCTAGGAATCAAGCAGGAAAAACATTGCAATGCAGGGTTAGAAGCAGTAGAATGGAGAACAACTGAACTCCACCAGGCAGAGCTTCTGTCTAGCTGCTCCATTTTATAGAAATAAAAGTAAAAAAGCCCAGGGAGAGGAAGAAGTGACTGTAGAGAAGCACCTTCTCCAGAATGGGCAGGAATGGGTCTGGTTCCTGCAGTTGCTGGTGGGGCTGGGCTGGCTGCCTTTTCCTCTGAGCTGCCTTGGGAAGGTGCAGCCCTTGGGTGCCCTCTGTTGTGAGGTGGTTCCCGGTCTGGTCGCTGGTTCTCACAGCCAGCCTGGTGTGTGCATCTGCAAAGAGCCAACAGCACGTGTGGGTATGACTGACACTGCCTGGGGCACTGGCTGCCCTGAGGAACACCCTCCCCCCTGCTGAAAGGAACCTGCAGAACAATGCACCAAACCTGCTTGTTCCAGGGTTGGGGTTGTTTTACCTTGCTGGGAGCTTCTGAGAACCTTGTCCAGGCACAGGGGTTTCTGCTGCTGGTGCAACAGGAAGAAGGTGTCTAACACAGCCATGATCATGAGGAGGAAGGTGCCTAAGAAGAACACCACTGCAGAACAATATGAGAACAAAGCAAGGCCTTGATAATTGGCATCATTTTCTTGAATGCCATCCTGTCTGTGTACAGGTACCTGTTCTACTTGCAGCAAGCTGATAAAGCTTAGCTGTTCCTGACCTCAGTGTTCAGGAATGTGTCCATAGACACCCAAAGACCATCCTTAGCATCAGCACCTGTGCAAAAATCAGGTTTTATTCTCTAAAGCTGTTTACCTATGATGGGAGGCTTGTTGGAGGAAGTTGGGAGGATGTCATTGAGAATCACAGCTAACATGGAGTTGCCAACTATGATGGCAATCTGGAAATTGATTTTCTCCTCCAGAGAGCTGGGTCCAAACAACACAGCCATATCCAGCAGGTAGAGCAAGCACGTTGGGAGGATCAGGTTCAACACATACAGAGTGGGTCGCCTCTCCATGGAGATCTGTTGAAGAAGATGGACAAAAAGTAGCTGAGCAGGAGAGAACTTAGGTGTTTGGGGTTTTTCTGTGGTTGCAAATCAGTGCAATTGAATAGGAAAGCTCTGCCATACTATGTAGGTCACCACTGCAAACTTTTCGTCATTCATCTCTTCTAGGTACTCAACGATGCTCAGGTTGGTGAACTGCCATTCTCCATCAGTTAGGAAGAAACTCTGGCTGTCTCTTATCACCTCAGCTGCTGTATGTCTTGTCTTCATGGCAAGGTCTGTTACTGCTTGGGCAGGAGGCAGAGGAGGAGAGAAATTGCAGAATTTAGCTATTTAAGAGAGGTCAGTTATTTCCTCTCCCTTCCCCTCTCAACCAAGAGTGTGTGCAGACTGGAAAAGGCAATGTTTCCTGCACTGTTGGGGTTTCTTAGGCCCTCAGGGAGAAATTAAAAAGGACTCTGGTGAAGAGTTTTGGCTGGACCTCTGGGAATGTGGATCCGAGGGGAAATTCTGGTGAGTTAGGACAGTTGTCCTTTGCAGGTGGGAGCTGGAAGGTTTCATGTCACCTCTGCTTATTTTTCAACCCTTTCTGTTGGGGTGAACTGTGACTGCAGTTTTGTGTCCCTGAAACTGGCCTTCGTTTGCCCTTGTTTCCATGGCTTTCAGGTATGTTTAAAGATCAGTCCTGCACAATGGTATGTGAAGGAGTAGTCTTGTTGCAGGAAGCCTTCTAGTCTCTTGGTTTGTAGAGACCAGTCCCTGGGGGCTCTTGCCACAGATCATACAGATGCTTCCAGAGATGTTGCTGGGAAATGTGCCAAACCAGAATGACAGTGGTTTAGCTCATTTTCCCTGGTGTCACATGACTTCAACCCTGCTAACACAGAGGGAGTGTGTGGTGCTGCTAAGGGAACCCAGGAGTTAGACAAGGTCCAGCTCCTTCTCATCTATTGCTCCTCCTGCCAATGTAGCCCAGCTGTGGTAGAACTCATCTTGCTGCTGTACCTGGGTACAGAAATGAAGCTATGCTCAGGTTGCACATCTGGGTGTCAAAGGGAAACTTGAGGATCATCAAGCTGCAGGTTAAGGTCACCTGGAAGGCCTGGGTGTAGTTGAAGGTGCCGTTGTGCATGACGACCATATACTCCAAGTTGGAGTTTTGTCCATTCACTCTGGAGGAAACAAAAGTGGAGAGTGACTAAGCTCCAAGATGCTGCAGTGCTCCTCAGTCCCACAGACACCTGGGCTGTAAGCATGTTTTGGGGGGAAGAGGGAGTCTGTGCCATCACTCAGCCATGGGATGGAGCAGTGAGGAGGGGAAGGACTAGTACTCACCTCTGAGCTAAGGTTCATAGTAGCTCTTCACCTCTGAAGGAAACTCTTCCCTCCCATTTTCTTCCCACTCTCACCTGGGCAGAGGCTCCTTGCTGGCTTTGCTGTGCTGCAGAGCTGTCTCCCCTCCTTCCCCCCCAGCCAAACATCAGTGCTCATCCCTTTGTCAGACACACACTGCTCTGTCCTGGATCTTACAGCAAGCTACTAAGGGGCATTTCATTCCATGACATTGCTGCCTTCTCAGCTTTAACTACAGTCCAGATGGGGCATTTCTGGAGATGTTATAGTATTACAGAGCCACAAAGTTCTTTGTATAAACTGAGGTCACCATTAATCTAAATGACAAGGTTCTTGGTTCCAGAGAGCTCAGAGGAACAACTTCTAACCATGAGTTCATCCCATTTCCTATAATAATACCAACAGTTTGAATCACAGAATGGTTTGGGTTGCAAGGGACCTTTCAAGGTCATCTAGTCCAACCCTGTTGCAGTCAGCAGGGACATCTCAAACTAGATCAGGTTGCTCAGAGCCCCAAAAAACCTGACCTGGAATGGTTCTAGGGAGGGGGCATCTCCCACCTCTCTGGGCAACCTGGGCCAGTGTCTCACCACCCTCAGGGTAAAACATTTCTTCTTTCTCTCTAGTCTAAATCTCCCTTTCATAGTTTAAAACCATCACCCCTTGTTCTGTCACAACAGCCCCTGCCCTGATTTTTCACATCCATGTATTTCTCCTAAGGCAGTGGGTGAAAAAGGAAGGGGAACTTACCGCTCTAAGATGAAGATGGGAGGAGTCCAGTACACGTCTGTGGGCAGAATGACTTTGGAAATGTTACAGAAATCCTGTGGGTCCCACGTTGCTAAAGTGTTTTCCCACTCCTGGGGGAAGAAGTTGCAGGAGAGAAAGGAGTGCTAGGCATCATGCTGGGCTTCAGAGGAGAGAAATGCTCTTGAGGAACCTACCAGGTTTAACACGAAGTAAAAAGTGACTGTCTGGAGCTTCTCGACCTGCAGAAACAAAAGGGAAGTCACTGAGCTGATTTTCTTAGGTACATCCAATGCAGAGGCCAGAAGCTTTCCCCTGTTGCTCTTGCAGTGGGCAGCAGAGACTGCAGAAAGTCAGCTCTAGAGGAGAGCCCAAGGATCTTGGTCCTCTGGCTGAAGAGTGGGAGCATAGGGTCCAGTGGTTTCAGATGGAGTAGGTTGTTGTTAGCATTCACATGCCAGTGCCCTGCACATGCACTGCTCGGTTCAGGCACTCCCCCAGGCTGGGGTTTGGAGCCTGCAGCTCATCAGAACCTTCCTGGGAGCTTTTTCCTGGAAGTACCTTGTAGAAAATACTCCAGATCTTCCAAAACTGCTTTCCAGCTGCAGAAAGCTGAAGAAGTGGATGGGATTCTCATCCCTGTGGCCTTGCTGGCCCAGCCCTGCCTGGCAGAAGGCTCAGGCTCCAATCTAGCAATCACCCAGTTTTCTTTTCTAAAGACTTGCCATGAGTTTTGGGTCCTTACCACGGAAAGAATAGCCACCAGCATAAAATCCATCTTCACTTCCATGGGCTTCTCCAGGTCTGTCTTGGGCAGTATGTGTGAGTGCAGCTTGCTGTGAGAGGAGATGTTCAGGTGCTCAATAACATCATAGTAGGTGCAGACATCCTTTGGAGCAGCCCCTGCTAGAAAAACAATTTCCACTTGAATCAGAGAAGATCTCAACCTGTGAGAATGTACCAAAAGAGGAAGGGTATGGAGCTGTAGATATGAAAAACTTCATTAGCACAAGTGAATCCCTCCTCACATAGCAGAGAACAGAACTCCTCAAAGCTTTTCTATCCCTCTTGGACTTACCTGACCCAAGAGAAAAGGTGAGGATAGCTATCAAAGCTCGCTGCATTGCCTCCTGCTCCCAGCTAAGAAGGAGAATGGTACCATGTGTGTTATGAGTGGTTCCAGGACATCTCATTTATTATGTAGAAGTTGATTTGATAGTTATTAATGAGGGATGGATATTTTGCAAACAGAAGGTAGACCTTTTATGTATTTATTTGCATTGGAAGAAAGAACTTGCTAATGGTTTGATGCACTCAGCTGGCTCTTGGGAACAGCCTTCACTTGTGGTCAAGGGAAAATGAGGTTATTAAAAAGAAAACCCAACACAACAGCAATTTGAGGGAGAGGAAAAGAAAGGGCCCATCGCCACAAAGAAAAGGCAAGGAGCCAGAGCCACTCAGAAGCAGATCTTGTCTCATTTGCAGGTCTGAGATTCTGCTGCAGCCTGAAATGGAATAGGAATGGGTGCTTGTGTGATGGGAGGGGTGCTGGGAAGGCAAAGAAGCAGCTTTTTATTTTTTTGCATCTATGTCTGTCTTTCCCTTGTGCACCCTCCTCTCCATCAGTACCTATTTATTTCCTGCTGTGATTCCAGTGATACCTCCAGAGGCTCAATGTGATTATTCCCTTGCAAGGGGAGCAGCTCTAATTCTTATGTGCTTGGAAAGTCCCATCCTGCTGGGACATCATAGATGGCACCTTATTACTGTGGCCCCTGGTTGTGTCTGAGATAGGAGGTAGGAAGCATATAGGCTCTGATGAGTCCCGGGGGTGGTGAGAGTGATGCTGGGGGCTGGCAGCAGCACTGGGGGGGTTATAGCACTGGCACCTTATTACTGTGGCCCCTGGTTGTGTCTGAGATAGGAGGTAGGAAGCATATAGGCTCTGATGAGTCCCGGGGGTGGTGAGAGTGATGCTGGGGGCTGGCAGCAGCGCTGGGGGGGTTGCAACACCAGCGGCGACCGCGTGGCCTAATGGATAAGGCGTCTGACTTCGGATCAGAAGATTGAGGGTTCGAGTCCCTTCGTGGTCGGCCATTTTTCCTTCATCCCCCTTCCCCACTTTTAAACCCGCTGCAGCTTTTCGCACGTCTCCTTTCGCGTCTCTTCCTTTCCCGGAGGAGAGAAAAAAAGCAGTCACAGGTTCGCTGCCGTGTCACCCAACTGCCAGTACAGCTCCACTGCCCGTACGCGGAGTCACGGCAGGATCCCCCTCCCCGTAAGTGACCCCCGGGACAACTTCTGCCTCCCTAGCACCGGGCCTCCGGGGTTGGACTGTTTCCGCGGGCTGGGGGGGGGCCTTTATGCAGCCCCAGTGGCCTAATGGATAAGGCACTGGCCTCCTAAGCCAGGGATTGTGGGTTCGAGTCCCATCTGGGGTGAGTTCCCATTTTACCAACCGTGTTTCCGTGTGCTTTCTCCCTGCTTTAGTGCCCCGGCCCTGCGCAGCGCTGCCTCTTCCAAATTCCCTGGTGCTGTGCTAGAGAAGTTAACTGCTGCCAGCAACAAAGTGCTTCCTGCAGTCCTGCCTGCACCCCGGAGTGAGTCCCTGGGGCCACGTCCCACCCAGGAATGACCCACTTGGTCACGGAGGTCTCAGACCCTTGGGCCCTGCTCTGCAGGCACTGTAGCTGCTTGGCCACCCCATCCCCAGTGCACATCTGGCTTGGTGCTATCCTGTCTCCAACTTCTCCCCCTCTGACATCACTGGTTAAAATACCTTCCTGCCCCTGTGGTGGGCTTTGGGGAACTCTTTTAGTGTTAGAAGAGAACCACGGAGTGTGGGAAGAAGACAGGCTGTTCCAGGAGGCCCCCCCGGTGTGTGTCACTGTCCCCCAAACCAAAGCTGTAGTGGACCACGTGGCCTAATGGATAAGGCGTCTGACTTCGGATCAGAAGATTGAGGGTTCGAGTCCCTTCGTGGTTGTTTTAAAGCCATGAGAGACCTTCGAGCGGTTTAAATTCCCCGGGAATAGAGGATCGCTAACCCCCTGTGGTGAAAGTAATCCCCGGGAGCAGCCGTGGGAACGGAACGGAACGTACCCCTCCGGGGGCAGTTTTGGGGTGGAATTTGCCCTATAAGTCCCGGGTGATCTGCCCGTGGAGGGGCGACCGTGTCCCGGGGGCTGAGGCGAAGTGGAGCCCGGCGGCGGGCGTGGGCTGAACCCTCGGGGTTTCCGGAAGGAAATAAAATGGCGATAGGCGGCCCGTGCTCTGAACGGAGCATAGATGTGAGGTATCGCGGGGCGCTGGGGTAAGGCACGGAGCCTAAAGGATCTCTACATCCCCTATTCCCGCTGCAGCAAGGAACAGGGACCGGTGCGAAACACTGCTGTACCCCAGGTGGGACTCGAACCCACAGTCCCTGGCTTAGGAGGCCAGTGCCTTATCCATTAGGCCACTGGGGCCACACAAAAACAACCCCACCTCCCCCTCCCTCGTCGGTGGGCACCGGCAGCTCTCAGTGGGGTCCTGTGGGCGGGGTAGGGCTCTTGCAGGGGTCTCCAGCCGCTTTCCCGTCCCCGCCGCCATTTCTAGGCTCCCACAGCGCTGGGCGGTGGAGGGAGAACGGCGAAGCTGCGTGGCTTAGCCGCGACGGAGCTGCCTTCCTCTGCGGCTGTTCGGTTCCGTGATTCCTACCGCATCCCCTTGTACCGTGGTCACACTTTCCTCTGGTCATCAGAGAGTTAAGTTAGGCGCAGAAAAAATCAGTGTTAGTGTACGGCCCCAGTGGCCTAATGGATAAGGCACTGGCCTCCTAAGCCAGGGATTGTGGGTTCGAGTCCCATCTGGGGTGACTCTTTTCCCCTCCGGGGGTGTCCCAGCGTGAGGGTTCCCTGCTGCAGGGAGGGGGTGATGCTGCATGCTGCCCTTCCTGACAGCCCGGGGTGAGGCATCCTGATGCGGCACACTTTCAAGTGGGCACTCTTGGGGTGTAAATAAACTGGGGAGACCTCACTGCTGCCTTACAGTAGTCTAGTAGGCTGAAAAGAAAGATGGGGAGAGATTTTGTAGCAGGGCCTGTTGGGATAAGACTAGGGCTGATGATTTGAAAGTAGAAGAGCGAGATTTAGACTAGGAGAAGGAAGGTATTTTTTACACTGAAGGTGGTGAGACACAGGTACAGGTTGCCCAGAGAGGTGGGAGATCTCCCATCCCTGGAACCAGGTCAGGTTGGATGAAGCTCTGAGCAACCTGATCTAGTTGGAGATGTTCCTGCTGACTGCAGGGGGTTGGATTAGGTGACCTTGGAAGATCCCTTCCCACCCAAACCATTCTATGATTTGACAATAACCCTGGTGGTGTGTGCTGGCTCCAAGGCTTTAAGAATGATTTTGCAATCTCACTGTGAAACCTGAGCAGCAGGAGATACATGGCAGTGAGGTCTTCTGGTCATGAGAGGTCTCAGCTGAGGTTGTTGCTGTTCCAGCTGATGTTTGCGAGATGACTTCATGTCAGAGGTAAGTGTGAAGCAGTGACACCCTCCTGCTTGTAAGGGCCATGACACAGCACCGAGCTACAGACACCTTTGCCTGTGAGGGGGGGAGCTGGCAGCACCCTGCTACCAGGCAGAGAAGCTCTAACTAGGCAGGAGAAAAAGGAAATCTCTTTGCTCTCTTGCAGTGCAGGGTCTGGGAGGGGTGTCAGGATGTCTCAGTGTGCTCCTGCACACACCCCTCCCCGCCCCAGCATCTCATTTTGGGGAGGAGGGGAGATTTGAGCTCCCTGGTTTCTGCAGATGTGAATGCTGAGTTGAGCTGTGGTGAGGACAGGGCTCCAAAATCCCCCTTTCCAAAGGGGACCCAGGCACTGACTGCAGGAGAGTCATGAACTTCCAGAGCAAAGGCCCTCACCACCCCCCACTGTGCCCCAGTTAAACTTCAGGGACCCACAGGGAGCTTTCCCCTCGTTTGGGTTTTTTGCCTAAAACAGAACCACCTGTACCTCAACCCAGGTGCGGCCCCAAAACAATCCCTGACTTAGCAGTGCCTTGTACATTAGGCCACTGGGGCCTTGAGAGAAGGTAAAAAAAGTCATTTCAGGATCTTTGAGACCTCCCCAGTGACCTGGTCTGGCAGCGTGACTTCATCACACCCCAGAGCTTCATCCAGGGTCCACTAACGTGTGACTCCTGAAGCCTGTAAGAGCCAGCCTGAGGGCTTTTGGTGTTCCACCTTCAGGGCCAAAAGTCTCCTGTACATACAGGGTGGTTTCTGTCTTTTAGCACCAACAGGTCACCTGCCTCCTGCCAAACTCCTGCCATTGCTTTCAGTTCATTTACCACAGCAACATGCACTTTTTTGGTTAGTAAAAAAAACCCAACAAACTAAAACTGAATGAAAGTGCTGAAATAGTGGATGCTGTTTGCTACTTGCACATGTAGTTACAGCTACTTTTACTCTTTCCTTTCTCTCCCCCAAAATCTACTTTTGTTGTGTCCAGCAGCAGCAGGTGCTCTCAGAGCAGAAGACTGGCTGAAGGACAGAAAGACTTTTTAAGAAAAGAAGCTGCCCAAAATCTGACTGCTTTGTCTCTCTCAACCATGACCAGTCATTTTCTTCTGCATAACGACCAACAGGCTGCCACAGGGTATCCTGATGTTCCAAATGAGATGGTAAAATATGGTTTATTTACACTGTTAGACCATTTTTATTCCATGTGGCTCATGAGTTTAGCATCATCCACAGCTGCCTATGCCATTTCTGTACAAAGATGGTGTGCCAAGGACTCTGCTGCTCTCAGTCAAAGTCTGCCTTCCTGCTCTGCTTTATACTGGAGTGGATCCTTTTCAGCCGCAGTCGTTCACGGTTCATTTTTTCCACTCTAAAACAAAAAGAAAAGATCCTTTAGTGCACAAAGAAAACGTTTCAATATTGAACTTGGAGCATGGATATATCTCTAGATTTGATGAGCTGGGAAATGTCCACAGATTAAAAAAAGCTGTCCCTGTTCTTGGGATGCTACCTGGGAAAGTAGTTAAAATCTAACAGACCAGTGATTATTTTAGATAAGGAAATCTAAATGAGGGTGAAGGAGATTGTCTGAAGATAATGCCAACTAAGTTGTGTGATAATCTGAATCCATCTCAGATAAAGGCCATTTCATACAACCACAGAATAGAATCACTAAGGTTAGAAAAGACCTCCAAGATCATAGAGTCCAACTGTTAAATTAACACTGCCAAGTCAGCACTAAACCATGGCCCTAAGTGCCACATCTATGTATTTCTGAAGACCTCAGGGGATGGTGACTCCACCACTGCCCTGGGCAGCCTGGGCCAATGATTAATCATTCTTTCACTGAAGAAATTTTTCCTAATATCCAACCTAAACCTCCCCAACACAAGTTGAGGCTGTTTCCTCTTGTCCTATCACTTGTTCCCCACCTGACTACAATCTCCTTTCAGGCAGTTGTAGAGAGCAAGAAGGTCTCCCCTGAACCTCCTTTTCTCCAGGGTAAACAACCCCAGTTCCCTCAGCTGCTCCTCAGAAGACTTGTGCTCTAGACCCTTCACCAGCTTGGTTGCCCTTCTTTGGACATGATATTTCAATACAGATTACCTCTCTATGAGTTTCTGTGTTGTCTCCTTTGACACCTCCTTGGGCTGCTCAGTAGCCTCCTTGACCATGGTTCTGATCTTCTCTAAACAAATGGCCAGGTTCCTCATTTGGTAGCGACTCTCTTCAGAGTTCACCACCAGCTCACCAGCTCGGTTTATCTTGTTCCTGTGCTAAAGAGGGGAAACCATGATGTGATCACTGGAACCACGTCAGACTTACCATCTTCTGTCTGAAAGTGTGACATTTAAACTGGGGCTGGAAGGGTGTTACCATGGATGCCATGTTTTGTCTCACAGCTTCTGGAATCCAGTCTGCTGATGCAAGGTGGAAACGAACTTCTGCCTTGGTATTGGCTGCAGGGAAAAACAGGATCTTGTTTGCAATGCACTGCCTTGTCCTCCTACACTTTCTGAGGTTATTCAGTCTGCTCACTTCTGGCTTTGAACACAGGATGAGTCCAGTATTAATTTCCTGAAAGATTAGTTTTTTTCTTGCTACATTTTTCTATTTCTCTTGCATAATTTCTTTTCTTACCATGCTACAAAGCCAACTCTGAATTTGTATGGAGACTTTCTCATGGTGTTTGTCTTTCTAGACATTACAAGGTTCACTCTTATTGCCAGTCTCTAACTACCTTATTTTTAATGACAGTGGCTAAACAGGAAGCATTTTCAGTTTATTTGAACTAAGATGAGAATTTATTGTTCTGTGAAGCGTCAGAATCCAGTTGGTTTGTTGAATGTTGGATCAATAAAAATAGATTAGATAGTGGTGGTGGTTTATGTGGCATGTGTAGCAGCAATGATCCCAGAAGGAGTGTTTCTAGGAGAATCAAGTATTTTACTACTGCTCTTGAGCACTGTCATAGCAATCATAGACCATTTTGGGTTGGAAGGGACCTTTCAAGGTCATCTAGTTCAACACCCTGCAGTCAGCAGGGACATCTTCAACTAGATCAGGTTGCTCAGAGCTTCATCCAACCTGACCTGGAATGGTTCCAGGGATGGGGCATCTCCCACCTCTCTGGGCAACCTGGGCCAGTGTTTTACTACCCTCTGTGTAAAAAATGTCTCCCTTCTTTCTCGTCTAAATCTCCCTCTTCTAGTTTAAAGCATTACCCTTTGCCTGGCCCTACTAAGAAGTATCTCCCATCTTTCTTCTAAGCCCCTTTAAGTACTGGAAGACTGCAAGGTCTCGCTTAAGCCTTCTCTTCTCCAGGTTGAACATCCCCAAGTCTCTCAGCCTGTCCTCACAGCAGAGGGGTTACAGCCCTTGGATCATTTCTGTGGCCTCCTTTGGACCCACTCCACCAGGTCCATGCCTCTTCTGTGCTGAGGACTGCAGAGCTGGGACACATGAGGACTCAGAAGTTGTGTTCCAGTGTAGGGTAATGGTAATGAAAACTCAGCATCAGGCAGTGCTCTTTAACTTCAAGTTCTCAATGTTTTACCATGGGAGTAAAGGAAGTATAGAGAAACAACTGCAGACTATGCTTTTTCTTTCCAAGCAGATGAACCTCTTCCTCACCTTTGTTGACGTGCTGCCCGCCCGGGCCGCTGCTCCGGCAGTAGGACACGGTCAGGCGAGCTGGAAGAGAAGCACGGCAGTGTGCTGACCCACATCCCCAGCAGGGTGGGAGGCCTGAGGGATGGCTGTGCCTCGGTGGTGCTTTCACTCGGGCTTTTGTTCTATGCACTGCACATGGACTCTGTAGCCCGGAGCCTGACTCACCACCGGGCACTTCACCCACCACTGGCCCAGCTCAGTACCAGGGCGGGCTCCGTTTTGGGGAGAGACTCACCCATGGGGATGTCGAGTGTAGCCGGCTGCGTCTGCTCCTGGAACACACCATGGGGTGCCAACGTTAGGCACCGGGAGAAGACAGGGGGCAGGCAGGGCTGCCTTCCCGGCACCTCGGGACCGGCCGGGGGCGACAGTCCCGACCCCGCACCCCCGCCACAGACACGCCTCTTCGGCTAAGCCACGCCCGCCCGCAATAGCAGCCCATTCTGCTAAGCCAAGCCCACCAAAGCCGGCTCGCCAGCCTCTAGCGTTAAAGCTCCACCCCTTGATACAAACCCGGTCCCCGTTCCGTGTCACTCATTCACTACGCCCCGCCCCCTCAGCTATGTCCCACTCACCGGGGCCCTGGCGGCTCCGTCGCTGTCCTGCCGAGGTGGGTACAGCTTGTCTAGGCTGTAGGCACTCCGGTACTCGGTCCCGACGGGGGCTCGCTGCGAGAACCGAGCGGCGAGAAGCGCCAGCCGCGGCCAACAGAGACTCTGCACTGTGTGCGCCGCCATCTTCGCTCCCGTGGTGCGCTTCGGCCACGGCAGCCGCGTTCCGGGGCGGGGCCGCAGCGACCGACTGTGGGCTAGGGATGGGTTAGATGGGGTCCGGGAAGCGTATAGGCTCTGTGGGGTGTATGGTAGCCGTGGGGTCTGTGGTCTGTGACTTTTTGGGGGTAGATGGGGTCTGTGGGGCTCCCGGTGGGGGATGTGGGAGGTCTGAGTGGTATCTAGGGGTTATGGGGGCTGAGTGGGGGATGTAGGAGGTCTGGGGGGG
>VWZX01004773.1:1140277-1218360 GCA_013399015.1 Galbula dea | reverse complement strand
TTATGGGGTCTGTGGGGCAGGGAGGAGGGGATGTAGGAAATCTGGAGGGGTATATGGGGTCTATGGAGTGCTGAGTGGGGAATGTAGGAAGGCTGGGCCGGGGCTATGGGCTCTTATGTAGCACCATGTGTGGGAGGTAGGAGGACTGTGGGGATATATGGGCTTTGTGTGGTGCTGAGTGGGGGATGTGGGAGGTCTAGAAGGGTTATGGACTCCGTGGGCACTGAGGCAGGCCTTGCTGTGGGTACTGGTGGGATGGCTGGGGAGAGGATGCTGGGATGTGGTGGCCCTGTGCAGCCCCAGTGTGACCCAGGGCAGGTGGTGGGAGGGCATAGTGGGAGGTCCTGGGGCACGTAGCAGTGGCTGGTTTGGGCAGGTTGTTCCCAGCTCCTCGTGGTGCTGGCAGTGGTGGGGGACAGCGTGCTCCTGCCTGCACCCCAAAGCTTTGTGAGCTGAGCAGTGACACATGGATGTAGAAGTGGAGATACAACAAGCATTTTTCATATGCTGTGTAATTTTGACACCTGGGATGCTTCAGATTTCAGATTGTTGTCTGCTCAAGTGTGCTAAAAAGTTATATATATGTGTGTGTGTATATATAAATAAAGTATTAATTTTTAATCCTGATACAGCCACACAGAAATGTTTCCAGGTCTGTAAGAAAGATACTGAGGTGGATGGGGGATGCAGGGGAGTGGGTCACTTGTAAAAATCCGTCAGCTTTTATTCCTGTTGGAGCTCTCAGGTTGGCTTAACAAGAAGGATGTGCATTCAAGAGGGGCAGGGACTACTATTTCTGGCAGCAGGAAAACACGCAGGGATGGGGCTGTCATTTGCTCTGGTGTTTTGCCAGGAGCTGATGATCTTTTGTTTAAAGCTGTGGGTGAAATCCAAATGGGTGTTTTGAAGCTGATGTAAAGACAGCATGTGATTGAGGATCTGCCCTGGGTCCCACTAGATAATCAGTGCAAAATCAGGAAACTCAATCCTGGGGAAAGGAGCAAGTCCTCAACATTGCTGTTTGGTCTGCCCTGATTGTGGCTGAGCAGCACCTGGGGGCCAAGGAGGGCTCCTCACTTTCTTTTAATCAAAACTCTGTCTCCTGGGGTGCTTCTGCTCTGCTTCCCTCATCCAAACTCAGCTGAAAATGGAATGCTTTAAGGAAAAAACCCAAGAACTGCCAGAGACAAACCATGCCATCTGGTGACCTTAATTTCTAGCAGGGAACAGGTAAACGTTTGTGCTTTGTAGCCAGAGGGATGGGTAAAATATCCAAAGCAGGATGATTCATTTTACCAACTGTTGTCAAACATGTTGGCATTGTTACTGTGCTGGTAGCACAAGCCAAGGACAGTGTCATTATGTGGTGCACAGAGGGGATGGGAAAAGAGCTTAAAGGTCACAGAGTTGAAGCCTAACCCCTCTAAAAGGACATGTCTCTAGATTTGCTTCATTCCCACACTCCCTTGATGGATGCAGATGTTCAGAGAGCAGTAGTAAAAAGCAGAGTGATTTCCTCTTGGCTGGTTGGAAATGGCTTTCCCTGGCAGGCAGGACTTGGGATGACAGAGTCTTACTTTGGTGTGACCCAAGGACATTTGAGCTGGAGAAATGAACTGCCTCAGTACTGATGCTGGCTTAGAAAGCAAGCTCAGCCTGCTTGGTGTTGGTGGCCACTGGTGAGCAAGATCTGTAAGGAACCATCCCTGAAACGTGATACAAGAGCTGATGTGTCCCAGGAGTGGGTTGCTTCTTGTGTGAGTGAGGGCACAAGCCATTAATGCAGCAGGAGGGGAGGACTTTGAGTGACCTTCAGTTCCTATAAGAGAGGGAAGACTGCTGAATCAGGAAATCTCCTTGCCTGTGAGAGTTTGAGCTGTGTAAAGCCCTTGAATTTGTGCTTCAAGTGGTCCATGCCTATCTGTAGTGATAGGTGCTGTGCTGAAGGGTTATCCAAGCTAGTGGTAAAGTAAGAAGCCAGACTAGGTCTGATGGAAATGCACTTGTCTAAATGTCAACTTTCAAGTTCAGTCTAAATGGAACTCTTGACAAGCTGTGCCTTTATTGATCTTAATGGTGTGAGCTGAGTAAGGTCATGGGTTTTGCCAAATTCTGAAATGAATCCTTATTTCCTGATGTTTTATACTCTTTCTTTAATGGCATGCAGTGGTTTTCTTTCTGTCTGGAATCATGGGGGTGTGCTATTAAATAGCTGCTGCTCTCTGTGAGACCAGCTTCTGTGGTGAGCAGTGTGGTTGCTTAATACTCTCTTCTTCCCTCTTAATGGAGTTGTGCAGTTTGCCCTGGTGTTCTCAAAGCAGTTGGAAAAGTTCAGATAGAAGGTGGGATAAAAGGCCAGATGATGCTTCTTTTTTGCCTCTTTCAGTTGCTGAAAGCTTCACCTAAGGAAAAAAATCAAGTGCCTCTGACTCACCCAGTCATCAGGACAAGTATCTATGGCCACTAATATTTTTGGATGCAGGAAGAAATGCTCTCAGCACTTTGCTGAACAAACTGCCAATATGCTGCAGCTGTTCCTTTGTTAAGCCAAATACCAACATTGTCTTACTCACAGCAGTCATTTCTGAACATGCAGTTTTCAAGACAGACCAAAACAAAAATAACATTTGAATTGCAAGCTTGGAAGTTGTGTGGTTGTGCAGAGACTTCAGAGCTGACAAAAGGAGAGGTTTTCTCACGTGGCAAATGGTAGTGGTCCAAGTGCATGAAATGTATGTTATATAAATAATGCAGCAGGCTAGTTTGGATAATCTCTGCTTTCTGCACAGGAGCCTGAAGCGTTTTCTTGACCCAAATTGTACATGAAAATCAAAGAAATAACTCCTCTGCTGCTCTTCAAATTAAAAAGAGCTGTAAAGAAAGTCTTGGCTTTGAGAATATTTTGTTTTATTTGAGAAGAGAATAAAGCATTTGAAAATATATTTAATCTGCTGTACACTGAACTGTGATCCTAATTCACACAGGACCATTAAAACAGGAAGGGAAGGTGATCCTTTTCCCACATCTGGTGCAATCATCTAGCTGCTGCAGAGTAAACATTGGCTGACTCAAACCAACACTGCTTCAGCTATCCCCTGCAACAGATGTTGAACTAACAGGGTGGTGAATGCACCAAAAAAAGCCACAACACTGCTTGTGTTGCTGTTGTTCATTTCTATTTATTTTATTTTATTAGACAACTGGTTTCCATTATAAATAAATAAGGCATGAAGGTTCTCCATACTGTTACAGAGCTGGTAGCCAAAGTTGTGCATATGGCTCCTAATGTTTCTCAAGTTTGGGGCCATAGAGCACCTGAAAATGCAGAGCATGGAAGAGCAGAGTGGTTGGTAGTAGGTGGTTTGAGGAGGAGACCACTGGAGTGGGGATGGTTTGGGCATTGCACTCCTGCCAACTTACCTCCATGGTACTTGCTTAACAAAAGAGGGTATTTTGGGGGTATTTTTGCATTAATTCCATGGTGAGTGAAGGAAAGAGAGCTCCTTATACCACCAGGGCCCTAGACTCAGAGGATAATTACATTTTAACAGTCTTCCTCCTCCAAAGCCACACTCTCATTTGTCTCACTGTTCCAAAAATCCCAACCATTACTCAGGATTTTGGGATGTAAACTGTTGAAAATAGAATCCAAATCTGGCCTAAAGTTTCTCCAGGCAGGTACAGAATAGGTAGCTTACACTGAACTGCTCCATTTTTGTGGCTCAAGGCTCAGGATGTCGCTTAAGCTGTAATGAAATGCTGCTTCTCTGCCTAAAACACGTGTCTGACTATACAAGGTGATGACAAATGGAAACTGGTGATTCCTGAGACTGCAGTGGCCTTTTGGCTGTGTGTTTGCATGTTTGTGGAAGCAAAAGTGAGGAGATCTCAGTGCTGGAAGGTGAACTGGAACATGAGAGGTGACAACCTTCGGAGACAGTAGCTCAGCCAAGACAGGTTATTTTCAGCAGAAATCTGTCCTCTCGGCTGGGGAGATGCTCAGAGCAAAAGTGTGGGGTGATGTGGGATGGGCACTGCTGCCAGAGCCAGAGCTCCTGCGCTCCAGAGCCATACAAGTGGGATGCTTTATCCTTCTGCTTGCATGCAAGTCACTGGTAGCCAGTTTTCAAGCCCATACAAGCTGTATTTGGGGAGTTTGCTACAATTGGGCAATGGCAGCTTCTTGAAGAGCACGGCACAGAGGGCTGGTACCTAGACCATGAGTTGAAAGCATGTCTCTGATACTGTAATAGCACTTCTTGTCTAGCTTATGGGAAAGCCCTGGTCATCAAGTTCCTACCAGGCACAGTGCTTCACCTCGGCTGAAATACTGGGGCAGATCTGAAGCAAGGAAATCCCAGATGCCTACAGAGTCTGGGGAGCGTGGACTGAAGTACTAAGTGATGCTGATGAAGACAGAACAATCAGTTTTATGTTTCTCTTCAAGTTTCTCCAGTTGCAATGAGCTTGCATTGTAAATAGCTGAAAAACCTGACTGGTAAGAGAATGGCTTCAATAGCAAGAACATACTGCCCTTTGGGGAAAGGGGAAGGTGTGGAGAGAAGTCTCTGGGGAACAAGTGTAGGTTCTTAGCCATAAAACCAAAGTGGAGGGTTGGGCTGGTGTTCTGGAGCAGCCCCTGAAATTCTGATGGCTTTTTGTTTTCCTTTGAAACACTGTGCTCCAGCTGGGGGAGAATTCTGGAGGACATCCAAAGCTTTTGCTTGCAGATCATCAGGCTGTGAGACAAGCTAAAAAGGGTGGAGAAGGTGATTGGTTTTCTGTTCTTGTGGTGCGATTTACGTTGCCGTCGTCATGTCTGGCAGCAGCAGCAACTCATGCAGAGATTGGTCGTAGGGTTTCTGGAATCCTCTAACTACAATGTACAATTGTCCCAACCAGTTGTCCAGAGCCCAAGCTTAAAAGGGTGAGTGGAGTCTCCACAACCATTTCACGCGTGTAGACCTCTCGAACCTTCAAAGCAGTGGGGCCAGGTGGTGTTTCCTGGGGCTGAAGAGAAGACTTGGCTGTTATGATTGCACGTGGGAGTTGCGCAGGGGCAGGGCTCATTTGCTGCTCTTGTTTTTCACCTTTGTGGCATTGATGTCTGCTTTTGTTTTCTGAATGCGGGAGAAGATCTCCTTAAAAAGAGCCTTGTACTCAGGCTGGCTCTGCTCCAGCCGCTTGTCCACAGCCTCCACGTGTTTGCTGATGCTCTTCTCCATGCTTTTCCGCTCTTCCAACTCGTGTCCCTCTCCCCGGAAGTCTCTGAAGGAGCTGTCGCGGGAGATGGGCCGGGACGTTTGGACCCCGGCGTGACGCACGCTGTCCTTGTGCTGCCGGCACTTGCTCAGGAGCTCCTCGTACTTCTCCAGCAGGGCGTGGTACTGCTCGTCCACCTCC
This sequence comes from Galbula dea, assembly GCA_013399015.1. NCBI lineage: Eukaryota > Metazoa > Chordata > Aves > Piciformes > Galbulidae > Galbula > Galbula dea. The sequence continues at coordinate 1,212,957 of VWZX01004773.1, read as the reverse complement.
CTCAGGATGGACATGCCTCGTTTGCGCACGTTGTTAGCGTGCAGGGTGTAGTTGCCCTCGTGTCGGCTCACGGCATCCTTGGTCACGATGGCATTGAGGGCTGTGTCGCTGCAGCTCTTCCGGACAGGGTGGTTTGGGGAAGGTGTCATCGATGGACCGTTACTTTTCCCTCCCTCCTCCTCAGAGAGGTCGATGTAGTCTGCTTCTGGGGCATTATTCAGTGGCTCGAGGAGAGCCTCAGACAAATTGTCTTCTCTGCTGAGCAGATACTTCTTGACTTGTTTCATCTGTTGGAGCTCTAGGAGCTCTGCTTCCAGTTCCTTGATGCGCAGTTTGCAGTTCTCCATCTCGCAGACCCGCTGCTCGAGGTCTGAGTACTCCTGGATGACAGAGGTGTACTCTCGCTCAACCCTCTCCTTCCGCTGCTTCTCCTGGTTGACTTGGGACCTCAGGGAGTTCACCATGGCTTGGAGGCGCTCATTCTCCTTCTCCAGTGGCTTCTGGTTGAACTCTGTGGAAGTGCTGTGGACCTGGAATGCGTCTTCATACCTGAAAGAGAATAAAGACTCCTGAGAGAGTCTGACCAAGTGACAGTCCATGAGGGACTCACTGTGTCTTATTGTCATGAAAGTAATACTGCTGATGCCCAAAAAGGAGATAATCTGAGATCATGAGTGGGATATGCCTCCTCCCTGTGCCAGGAGACCACAAGGTGTGGCTGGTGCTCTTCTGGACACAGAGACCAGTCTCTGTCCCAGAGAACCTGCAGTCTTATTTGACAGTAATGGTGAAAGATGGGAGGGAAATGAAACCCTAAAAGGCAAAAGATTCATCTGGTTAATGGACAAGCCAGCAACACTGCTGTGAAACAAGGATAAATGTTCAAGTCTGAGATGAAAGTAGAAGGCTTTGAGTTCTTCCTGCTGGAGTTCATCAGCTACTCACCACATCATGGAGTTCACCAACTACTCACTGCATCTGCCAACAACCCCAAACCCCACCCAGTCAAAAACCAGAAGCACAGGCTCTGCTGTCCTTGTGTCTGGGAGGTGCTCCAGAGAGAGTGGGAGAAGATTTATGCAGCAAGGGAAGCAGACAGAGACGTTGCCCCTTCTTCGTTGCCTGAGAAGCGATAACAAGCACTTTCCCCTTCCCTCATGTTGCTGCTGGGAAGTCAGATTTTCCTCCTCCTCCATGAAGTGCCCATGGCATCCTATCTGGTTAGAACAGATTGGAAAAGCACAAGCACCGTGGCTTCCCCTGGGAGGCACGACTGGTGGCAGGGGCTATTGAACAGATTTCCAAGTTCCTGAAGGGCAGCCTGACCTTCAGAGGCAGCTGCATTGCTGCAAGCTGAGCTGAGGTCCTGAGGCACTGGGGGCAGAGTAGGATTGGGGAACTGGGGGGGAAAGAACTGCAGAGATATTAAGTGGATTTTGCTGGGGGTTAGGTTATGGCCTCATAAACATCCCCATCCTGGCAGAGGATGCTTGCAGTAACAAAGTTTATTGACTGCTCATCTATTTAAAGAAGCCTCTATTATGGACAAAGCTGAGCAAGAAATGCCCTCATGAGGCCAGTGATTAACACAGTGGCTGGGTTTAAGGAGGATCAAATATGCAATAGTGCCTAAGGTGTTTGTACAGCACTTGGCAGCATGTGGCTTATTTTGGCGTGTGGCTGGTACTCCTCAGGGGTACTGCAGTCATGCCCAACAAAATGCACCATCTCAACTGGTTTCAGTGAGCCAGAGGCTGGGAGGCAGCTGCAAAGGGAAACTGAGCTGCCTGGCAAGGTTGCTTTTCACATGATATGTAACTGGGTGGGCTGTACTAGGAGAAAATGGTTTTGAGCTATCTAGAGTTCAAGCAATGAGTCCTGTCTGGTGTGTGATCCTACACACCAACCTGGCCAACGTGCCAGGAGAGTTCCAGCCCCTCCAGGCAGTGCCTGACCCCTGCAGCCCAGCCCGGTGCAGCTGTTTGAGGCATCCAGATCCTCCTGGCGTCCGTCTGAAAAAGAGCTTATGTCTCCCCATTCAAGGCATCGCTGCTGCTAGGCTCATGAAGGCTCTGCTTTGCCAATGTCACCTGCTTAGGCAGGTGGGTAGGAGACAGGGAGGTCCTCCCTTCGCCTCCAGCACCGAGTTTCATGCTCTGACGCGAAGCCTAGATCTCTGTGGTGAGGGGTGTTTTGGGGGTTTTGTGCTAACCCACCACATCCCCTATTTATGGGCAGAGGAGGTGGGGAGGAAGGTCGGAGGGTTCCATACCTGGGACTGGAGCACAGCTCCTTAAGGCAGGGGAAGGTGTGGATGGTTCGGCGCCGCTCCCTCTTCTCCCGCCGGATGCGGAGCTGCTCCAGGCTCCGCATTTCCTCCACCTGCTTCTGCAGCTCCTCCACTTGGTTCTGCAGCCCCTCGATCGTTTCCGTCAAGCTGTGGAGAGAGCACAGAGGAGAGGAGTCAGGCACTATAGGTCCTTGAGAGGTGGGTTTTTTTTTTCCCCCCTACAGAGAAAGCCCGTCTATGGAAGGTACTCCCGGTTGCTGATGTGTCCTGGGAGTGAGGCAGCGCTTGGGTTTGTGACAAGAGCTTGTTTCTAGCCTTTCTTTCTGTAGAAAGGGGTGGAGGACTGAAGTAGCAGCACGGGATCAGATTAATTTGAGACCCTCTGTCTTCAAATAATGTGGCTAAAACAGTCACCTCTGGGACATAAGCACTATCCTGGCATATCTGTGCACTAAAGGCAAGCAGGCAAGCTTTCTCATTCTCCTGTTTGTCTTGTAGAGATAAACACAGAGATTGGATATTGAGTTTTGTTCTGGCTGGGAAGGCAGTTTGTAAAAGATCTGCTCTGAAACTCCCTCTTTGCACAGCTGTTTGCAAAAGATGCTGCATTGCAAGGACATGGCTTAGTCTGCTGTTTCCAGGGATGACCTTGATCATGGACTTGTTTTAGGAAAGAAATATCATTGATAAACTGGTGTTTCAGCATGGCCTAGCCAGGGCTTCCTTAGAAGCTGGATCTATGCCTAGTGTTTTTACTGGGTTGTGTGCTGGGGACCTCCCTGATATGATTCAAGGAAACACATCTGAGGAGAGGCTGCTGTACCTCCCTCCTGGCAGCTTCAGACACTCCTTTATCCAGCCCTTGTCCCAGGGGTGTCTGTGCTGTGTCTGACCTCTGCTAACCAGCATCAGTGCAATGAGCTTGTGTTGGAAATAGCTGCAAAACTTGACTGATAAAGAGAATGGCTTAAATAGGGAGGACATGCTGTGCTCTGGGGCAGGGGAAGGGTGAGGTGAAGGTCTCTTGGGTACAGCATCACTGTGGTTGGAGGAGGGGAGGTTATACCACTGTATCTTCTGTTGGGATGTCTTGCTTTCCAGCACGAGCTTCTGGTTAGCTAGCTCCAGGTCTCGTGCTGTCAGGTCCAGCTGCTCGTAGACTTTCGCATGCTGTTCGTTCATCTGCCGCAGCATCTCTAGCTGCTTGGTCAGGTACTGCAGGGAAAAGCGAAAGGGAAAGACTCCACATCCGAACTCCAGATTGTTTCACAGGCAGAGAATCCTACAGCCTTTGCTTCCTCTGCTACTGTGTTTTGTGGCTGATTTATCCTCTGCCTGGTTGAAGGATCTTCCACAGCTGGAAGATTCATAACCCCTGCCCACTGGAGATAGTTTTGTGTCTAAAATAGGATTAAACTTCCCCTGCCCTCTGTGATGGGCAAAAACCTAAGTCCCTCTATTCAGCTGGTTTTAACTCCTAGTATCCAGAGAAAGCTGATACCTCTGGGACTGTGACCCTTCACCAAAGCTGACTGAAATGAGCCACTTGGTTACTAGATCATCTGACAGATCAATCGCAGAAGCTGAGTTTCCTTGGGAATTCAGGCTAAAGCTCTCAGTCTGAGAAATGTGAGCAGACTCACAGTTTCTGCATGTTCAAAGACCTTTTCTGTGTGTCATTGCAAGATTTTGTCCTGGGAGAGGGGCATCTACCCAAGAGTTCACTCTCAACTGGGCCCAGATCCCAAATCCTGTGGTGGATGTGCTCCTAAAGGGCTGCTGGGAGGGACAGCAAAACCCATCCACCAGTTTCCTGGGACATCAGCTGTCAGATCCCTGCAGCCATCACTGTGCTGCTCTTGTGAACTCACAGCCCTCCTCTGCCCTGCATCCTTTTAAATCCAGGGGTTCTGATCTTTTTTCATTCACAGATCCCTAGAAGTTTTCCAGTGGATGGAAACGCTCCCAGCAGAGGAGGTTTAAGCCTCTAAGATCAGTTCTGTGCACTCTTAGAAATACTGCCCTGACCCCAAGGGATGCTTGAAACAGTGGTTTGGGTTGCAGCTCTTGGAGAAAGAGCTATTTTATGCCTCTAACAAAGGGAGCTGTGTTTCAGGGGTGCTGAGGGGCCAGCTGGGAACAAACGTGATTATGAATAACTGGAATCAAGGGAAAGCTGCAGCAGAGCAAAGAGAAATGAGTGGAAAGACTGATGGGTGGGCAGGGAAAGGCCAAATGTGACCTACATGCAGCCTTGTGCCAAAAGCTGGCATGTGCTTCTGGGTAGAGGTGGGGATGTGAGGAGAGGGGAAAATACCAGTTAGTGGGGGAAAAGGAGCCTCTCCAGGACTGGGATGAACTTATAGAATGGTTAGAGTTGGAAAGGACCTTTAGAGATCATCTAGTCCAACCCTCCTGCAATCAGCAGGGACACATCCACCACCTCTCTGGGCAACCTATTTCATTGCTTCACCACCCCATTCTGTGAAAAATCTCTTCCTTATATCTGGTCTAAATCTCTCCCCCTTTAGTTTGAAACCATCACCCCCTGCCCTGTTGCAACAGGCCTTGCTCAAAGGACTGTCTCCATCTTTCTTTGGGCTCCCTCAGCTTAACCATCCCATTTCAGGCACGTACAGAAGACACTAACTCCCATGCCCCATCCTTTCTACTGACATCTGAGCTGCTGGCATGGGTGGAAGTGTTCCCTCCCCAGCATCACCTTTAGGTGACAGCAGTGGCTGAGCAGCTTCTGTCCCCACCCCTGGCCCAACTGTGTCCCTACCTCGATCTCCTGCACTTGCTCCTCGTTGGTGGCATACATCTGCTGCAGGGAGTCCTCCAGCTCTTTGTTGCGCTCCAGCAGCGTCTTCCCCAGCTCTGCAGCCAAATGCAAGTCTGAAAAGCAGATGGGACAAAGCTGCTGCAGTTCCTGTGGCTCAGTGGGATCCCCACCTGCCACGGCCACAAAACCAGTGGTATATTTTGCACAGTGCTGGTTTTATTGCCAAGTTTTAACGTGGATGCAGACTTATGAAATATACAGGATCTGGCCTCTTTTGTCTTGCTGGGCTGCAGGAGCAAGGGGAAGCCAAGCTCAGGACATCTGCAGCTCTCTCATGCAGCAAGGATTTGGTGCTTGGCTGGCTGCATAACCCTTTTGAACCTCACTGCATAGGCAGGATCAGGCCCCACACTTGGCTTTGGCAGGTGCACCCCATAGAGTATCACTGAGACCTGTGGGGCTGAGAGGGGCTCAGCATCTGTCAGAATAAGAGCAAGGATTGGTAAAGCCCCACAGGGCCTTGGGGATGCTCTGTAAATTATATTATTATCTCTAATGAAGGGATTGCCTTGTCTTCCCTGTCAGCCTCCATCCATCACTCCTTAATAGACTGACATGAGTAATAAAGCCACACGTGGCCCGAGGGGGCTGGAGGCACCTCCTGCTCGGGTCTGTGGATCTTTCCTTGGGGCAGCTCCAGGGTGAGGGTAAACTGCTTTGGGTGCCACCTCTAAATGTCCTTAGGAAACTACTGAAATAGTTTGACTTTAGGAAAAGTGCAGGGGAAAATAGATGTTGACAGTGCAGTTGGCTTAAAATATTGAGTTTGCTGCATCCTTGGTAAAGGAAAAACCCAGGACACAGTGAGCCCTGTATTGGGCAAAGTCTGAGCACCTCAGGTGATGCTGTTTGTGGGCTTGGGCTGGCACAGCTCCCTCTGAGAACATTTCTTGGCTTTCACAGGTATTGGTTGTCTTCTTAAAGCCTGACCTTCCATGATCATGTGGGCTTCTGGGTTTTTTTTCTGGTGCATTTAGACTGCCAGACAGAAAATATGACCTTAAACCTTCAAAAAGGTAAGAAAACAGGTCCTGATGTGTTTTATTGCTCTTTCTCTCCCTGGTATGGTTATCATCCTGTTTTAGGTAATTAAGAAGTGGCAGCCCTGCAGTGTGTGAAGGGCCCTGGGCCTCCTGCCCTGCCATTTCCTCAGCTCATTGTAATGCTCTTACTTAGTCTGCAGCTAACAATGTGTTTTGCAAAGCTTCTGCCAGGGCTGAGAGCAGCTAAAATTTGTTCCAGTGGTTAATTTGGCTATACAGAAATACCTGGTCACTAAGAAAAGAAGGGGAAGCAGGATGCCTAGGATATGCTCTGAGCCTGGGAAAAATCACTGTGCTTTCACACTTCAGATGACACAGCACAAACTGGGGCTCATGCTGACCTCTCAGACAGGAGTGCTTGCTGGGAGGAGTGCTGCTAGTGCTGCTTCCAGTGCTTGGGTTGAGGCTCTCCTGATGGAAAATGCTGCACTGTGGGAAGTGCTGTTATGTTTTAAGGGAGAGTGATGGTCGTGTTTCTTCCTGTTCTGCTCCTGTGGTGTTGGAGGGCTGCCTCTCCAGATGTGATCTAGCCAACAGCTGCTCCATTTGTCCTCAGATCTCCTCTTTGCCATGGGAATGTGCTCTCCAGCTGTGGTCTGCACTGCAGGGTGTTATTCTAGGCTGTGACCTTTTTAATTATAATCCCCATCATTGCACAGTGACCTGGTCTGAGGGCTGCAATTGCAGCTATCAGTGAAATCCAGATATTGGCACATTTTCCCCTGGACAGATCTCCATCTGTTTTGTTGGTGGGTTTTGTTTGTGGGGTATTTTTCCCTTCTTTTATTTATTTTTTTTTCCAAGACCATATCTCTGCAGTTTCCAAAGTGCCCTTGGGAGACTGAGTGTTTGCTACACCAGCTGGGGATGAGGGAACAGCCAGATGCCAGCAGAGATGGAGGACAATTTGTGCCTTTAAGCTGCTTGGGGCTGTATTTAATGGTATGGCCACCTTGCCAGAGCTGGTGTGGTTGCTGGAGACTGACACTTTGCAAATCACATCCCTTGCAGCAAGCAGGGCTCTGGTGCAGGGGTGGGTAGCAAGAGGGCTCTGTGCTGGGCTCCAGGTAATGAGTCAAGTGTGTCCCCATCCCTGTGGATTACACCAGTGCTCTCCCACCATATGGCATCCAATTTAATCAGCTGGGGTTGAGTTAAGTGGATTAGGCAGTGCAAGATCCTGCATTGTAATTTAAAGGGCTCTGTCAGCAATAATTTAATGGGCAAAATGGACAGTGTTTGGGGATGAGTGGGAAAGGGGAAAGAAGGAGGCTGAGCTCTGAGGAAGAAATTGATTCTTCATTTTCATTTTGAGTGTAAGCGCCTGGGAGACTCCAGCCTTGGAGGACATGGGGGAATTGATTCTTTTAGTGTCTTTTAACTGCTTAGCCATTGTCACACACACAGACTCACTCACTCTCTGCCTGCCAGCCAACCAGAGCATCCTCAGTAATCCTGTCTCATCCACCCCCCTGTGCCTGAGTCCTCTTCCCCACCTGTTGGTGTTCCCCAAGGCTGTGGAACCATAGGGAGAGAGGGGATGCTGCTTGGAAATGCTTTAATGTTGTCTTTAGACCAGATCTCTCTTGATCTTTGCACTTATTGTGGCTCTCAGGGGCTAGGGGCACACTCAGCTCCTCCCCTTGGAGACCTTGGAAACCTAAGGCTGAATGTGAAGTTTCATGAGGTTGTTTTGGGGGATAAAGAACATGTTTCTGCAGGTTCTTTTCAGCTCAGCATCTTTAAGGAATTACTTGTCCCTTCCTAAAGGATTTGGGCTGGGGCTGCAGGAAGAGCTGCTCCTCTCCTGCTGCAGCCACTGAATTCACCTGCTAAAGAGCAAGGGGGAGCAGCCAGCAGAGACCTGGTGTGGAGGTCTCTGGAGGAAGTTCAGGGTGCTTGTTAGGTGATGGATGGGGTAGGCTGAGAGTTAAGAACTGATGTTTAATGCTGTTGACGTTTAACTTAATTGCATTTGCTGCTTGCTCCATTACACATGGGTACTTAGAGTCAAAGGTAGGTGCAATTATTCCTTTCAAAATCTAAATCAATGATGCTGTGTTGGTTTACCCCTGTGTAGGGTATACTTGCTACTCATTTATTTTTAGTCCTCAGTTGCAGGGGATTGTGCTGTCTGGATATATTACAATGAAGATCAGCTTTTGCGTATCACTTACTGCTGCTCCATGACAGGTGATGGAGGCATTCTGTGTATATAAGCCTTTGCAATGGAACATGCTGGGGCCCAGAGAAGCAAGTGTCACCTGACAGCATCTTGCAAACAACCTGGAAAAGCCTTTTCAACATGTCCATTCCACAGATGGTGGTGTTTCCCATGGCCAAGCAGAGCTTTTAGGGAACCACCAGTGTTACTGCTGAGGCTTGGACTCTCCAACCCTTTTACACTCAAACGTTGCTACCCAGTTGAGCTTTGCACTTGATGTTCACCATGGGTTTTTTGGGACCTGCCATTTTGGTGTAATCAGGTGTTCCACAGAGGCAGGGTTTGCTTTGCAGAGCAGCCCAGGGCAGCAAGGGGGAAAGCTGCCTCTGGCAAGGCTGGATGGGAGCAGGCAAAGGGTGTGAGTGATGCCCCTGGCAGCACTGCCACCTCCACACTTTTTGTCTCCTTGCTTCAGAAGTGGCTCTAGCTGGACTAAGCTGATGTGGGTCACATGGGCATTTCTGTTAGCCTAATAAGATTTTCTGGATTTCCTGCTCACTTTTTCCTTCCTTTTCTTTCTCTTCTGTAATCTGTTACATACCCCTGGGCTGCCTTTGGCTTCCCAAGCATCCCTGTTAGCGTGGAGCTGAGCTGGTGGCAGAGAGAGGTGGTTTGCAGGGGGCTGAGGCAAGCACAGTGCAATGACAGCAGCTCCCTCCATGCCTCTCCAGCCCCCTGAGCAAAAGTGGCACCACCAAGGAGTGGAAAACCCCAACATGGGGCTCAGGGAATCACTGTCTGTATGTGCTGTGTTGCAGGGAAGCTCTTCAGCCTTCACAGCTCCTACTGCTCTCTTCCATGCCTTCTGTATTTTTCAGTACTTCCTTTCTACCAGCTCTTGGTGGTTTCTTTTTGTTGTTGTTTTTTTTTAATTCTTATCAGATGCTCATGAGGCTTTTTTGATTTAATTGGTACTTGCTTATTCTTTCTGTCCTCTCATCATACTGTGCCCCAAAGCCTCTCCTACACATTAATGTTTGAGACCTAGGATGCTTATAAGCTGGATGTGTCTATCCAAACACCCAGAGCAGTCCCATCCTTGTGCCTACAGCAGCTGATGTGTGCTTTGCCACGTTGTTACAGCATGATAACAGAGTATGTTATTAGACTATGGCTGGGGCCACATCTGCATCTTTCCCTGCTTTTCTCTTATCTAAACAGCCTCAGTCCCTGTGTTTGCCTTGTAGGCTAAAATGGTTTCCAAGAGCTTGGTGACTGGTGGCTCTGATAGTGCACCTGGATCAGAAAGTGTCCTAAATAAATACATACAAGTGGAGCTTTTGGGTAGAAGAAGTGAGGAAAGAGGAGGGAGAAAGGCAGCCAGCACTTTTCTGCGTGCACTCCTCCTCTGGGCAGCAAAGCTCCAACTAACTAACTAATTATGTTGGGATGCAGAGAACCATGAATAGAGGCTTTTAGTCTTTTAAAGCTAAAGACACAGACATGTGGATGGTTGCCATGTGGCAATCTCATCTCCTCACTGGGTTTTGGAGATGGGAGGTTGTGACTGACCCAGGATGGACAAGGAAGATGACCACCAGAGAGGTTTTGTTTTGTGTGTTGCTGCTGCTGCACCACAGTGCTGTGCACGTGCAGATCCCCCAGGCAAAAGTGACCTGCAAAGGACAGGTCAGCATGCTCATGTGGCAGGGAACAGTGCCCACAGCAGTGGGCTGCCACAACCATGTCAGGTCTCTAGTCTTGCTTGTGCTCACACAATGTATTCTCCCACTCTGAGCTGTTGCCAGCCAGCTCATCCACCCTTGGTGCTCTCTTCCTGGGGGAAGGCAGGCAGGACCACTGATCCTGAGTGGTTTGGTCTCTCAAGGAGCAACCAATTTCCAGCACAACTGCCACCTGCAGCTCCAGCAGCCCCCAAGACCACTACCAGCACCATGGCTGCTGATTGCTCCTATCTGATATTTCTCAAGTGCTGTACTGCTCTTTGCTCTGCCTCCTCCTGCAGAGACCAGTGCTCAACCACCACCTCCTAGTCCAGTGTGCCTTCCCAGGACTCAGCACTTGCTTGCAGGCCAAGAAAACTTAAAGGACATCATACTACTGTCCTAGCACTAACTGCCATCACTGCAGCTGCATAACTGGAAGAGGTCAGCATGAACCTCAACACTACACGCTGGAAGGAGTGAGCTCTTCAGGGAGGAGACAAGTGAACTGATCAGTACCAGGGCAGCTGCACTGCTCATGGGATAACCTGGAGTGGCTTCCCAGCAGGCTGCAGAGGAACAGCAGGCTGCTTAAACCATTAAAAGAACTGTCACCTTTTGGAGAGAAGGTTTCAACTGTTTGTTAAATACACATGGGGAAAACCCCAAAGAACAAACACTAACATAAAATCACTCTCAAATTCCCAGCTGTGCAAAGAACAGTTGTGTAACATCTGGTCTTGTTCTTCCAGGCTACTTTATATTGGAGATACTTTCCTCATTTCTTGGCCCACATATCTGTTTTTTAAGCAGGTTAAGTAGAAGCTTTGGAAGCCCTAATGATGGGTTTGGTGCCATCATACATGTGCTTGTTGGGTAAGGTGGGAGTATGCCACTGTGCTGCTCTGGGAATGACTTTTAGCAGAGGAGATCAAGTGTGTGCAGGAGTGAGAAAGCTGTGAGCTGGGCTGAGCACTGGCACTGCTTTCAGCAGGAGCAGGATTGGACCCTGGCACTGTCACAGCTCTGAGTGGTTCCTGACTGACACACTGAGTCAGTGCAGTCACCCTGTCACCAGCTAGTGCTGGCTGCTGCAGGAGGGAAGAGAGGATTGGAAAGTGCTGGAGTGGGGGGACAGCCCTTGCATGCAGGGTGTTAGCAGCTGCTGCCTTGGCTCCTAGTGCCTCTGGCTCAGGGCTGCTATGGGGGAATGTCCTTCAGGACTCAGACTATAAATCTTCTGTGCATGGCCTTGGCAAGGAGAAATGCCACTGTTAGCTGATTGGTTTAGGATGGAAGATATGGGGAAACTGTGTGTGGGGGGATTGTGGTTTGTGTTTTTTTTTTCTTTCCCTCCCTTTGCCTCTCTTTTCCCTTTCCAGCATTACACCTAACTCTGTTCCCTCCCACAGCTGGAATCATGTGCCTGGGATTCAGCAGATGTAGAAAAGAGCTTCTGTGAGACATCAGAAGGGACATCCTGGAAGCTGCTGTGTGGGGCTCTTATGCCCATTTTCTTGCTGCCTTCAGATAACAGGGGAATTTTTATTCTAGGAAAATGTGTGTGTGTGTATATATATATATATATGTATTTTTTCCCCTCCCTAGATTTGGAGGCTCTCATCCCTTCCTCAGACTAACCTAACTGTCATCTGATTTGCTTGTCTCCTGGGACTCTTCTAGTCCTTCTTGTCATTCCCAGGCAGCTCAGCAATTAGTCACTGAAAACTTTCCACTTCCATAAGCTACCTGCTGAACTGCACTGCTAAATAAGTAAATGGCTCAGCTACTGCAGGCAAAACTCTATCCTTCTGGCTTGCTGCTAGGGAAGAAGAACAGTGACTTAACCACTGTGCTCCTGGAGGACAGGCAAGCTGCACAGCTTGTCCCCTGAGCTGGACTGCTGGAGTGACTGCATCATAAGGGACAGAATTTGGGGTGCCACCTCAGTGCAGTGAATCCTCTGGGCAAGCTGAGAGGGAACTGCAGCTCTATGAACCACTCCACGTAGGCTGGGTGATGCAGACAACAGGCAGGTGCTAGCACTGATCCCCTGGGTTCACCCCAGTTTTTAGGAGCCAATCACCAGAGCACTGGTGACCCTGTGTCTTTACACAGCTAAGTTGGGAGTGGTGCAAACTCAGCACCTTGTGGCATTTTCCTTCTTAGCATGCAAGTAATCAGATGCTTGGCAAGAGAAGGAGGAATTAAAATAAGATCCTTAAATCTGGAGACCTTTAGAGGTTACAGCCATAGAGTCCTCAGCCTGCATTGCAGATGGTTTGGCCCAAAAGTTTCTTTGCCTGACCAGGGGGAGAGGACTGCCAGTCTCACAGTGTCAATGAGACAGGTTCCTGTACCACCTCTTGTGCTGCTGGCTAACTTGGCAGTTTTATTTAACCAGTAAGAACCACCCCAGCACTTAGGCAGTATTTTGGCTCTGGAGACCACAAGGGTGTCTTTGAGAGTCCTTCTCTTGGGCTGCACACTGTCCTCTTTGGCTTAGATCTAAATGCTGGCAGGGGGATAGGAAGGCTGGTAAGATCAGGGACTGCAGTGGGGTGACTGAGGGGAGATTGCTGCAGGGAAGGTGAAGGCTGGAAGTGGTGGCAGAGGAAGCTCCTGGATCTGACCTCTGCTCTGTTTGGATCCAGATGCAATGGAGTTGGCATGCTGCCCTTCTGAACACAAATGCTTCTGATGAGCAGAAAAGGTGTCCTCTCATCCCCAGCTCAGACTCTCTAATTTTAGCTCATTCATTCTCTTGGGGTCTGGCTGCACGTACACTGTGCACAGGGTATGATGCAACTGTAGCCACATCATCAGTTCTCAAGGGCTGGGAAAAGGTGCACCATCACTCTGTTCTGGTTTTAATGCCTAGAGGCATTGGAAGCCCATAGAAGGTGAGGCTGTGGCTGAACCAAAGCAGTGTTGACATCTACTCACACTTAGAAAGCCTGGCAATAGGTAAAGCCATGCTACTAAGTGATCAGAGCTCCATTTTTACCACTTCAGGTTGGGAAGCCTTCCTAGAGGGAACATCATAAAAATGAAACACATCAGAGGACACTACTTCTGTTTCCATGCCACTGCTAGGAGCCCTGGCTGGGATTTGAGTCTCTGCTTCTGTGTGCTAAGGCATCTTGGTACAATGCCTTGACCTAGCAGGCTTCCAGCATGCTAGCAAAAGGTAAAGGAGTCTGAAAGGCACCAGTTTCATTTGAATAAGGCTGGAAGGGCTTTGATGCTAGGGACCAGATCTTGCTGCCTTCAAGGCATGTTGTAGATGCAGTCAGTCACTGTGGGCACTTCAAGGGGTTAAAGAAGAGTCAGGTTTATTGTCTTGAAATAAGCAGTAACTTCAGCAAGGCAAATCTCTGTGGAGGATGGGGAGGAAAGTAACAGGTGTGGAGGCATGATTTTGTCCATGGTGCTAAAATGGTTAATTGCCATAATCATCAGAGCTCCCAGTTAAGCCATCTGTTGCTTAGCAAACACTTTTGGATGTAAATGTAATAAATATTTGATGGTGCCGTGAAATGACGATAAAGGCCCAGCAACCAACTGGTTCACAGAAGAACCTGCTCAGCTCTTCTAGCTTTGGTAGTTTCTTGTTTCTCCCACCCCTTGCTCCTAAGGAACAGTCTTTAAGCCTCTGCTTTTGTCCTCTGCCTTCCTGGTGCTGCTAGGCGTGGGTTCCTGTGCGACCCTGGGCTGTTGGCATGCTGATCCTCTTAGTAATGCCAGCCCACGGCTGCCTTGTAACAGTGCTACGCTGGATGTCTTGCACTGTATTTCCACCCCTCATTTCCAAACCAACAGCTTCATGGCTCTGCCATCACCAAAGACCTCCAGATACTGCTATGGCTGCAGTGCAAAGGCGCAGTGTATGTGGACAAAGTCTAGCACTGTCCTTCGTGATGCTTTGTGCATCATGCAAATTAATTACGGTTGCAATTATCCCCTAGGACCTTTCCACTTGACTGATTTTAGTTAAAGCCTTCTCCATCTTTCCTGAGTTTGTGCAAGCCTGTGCAGCTTCTGTTAGTACAGGAGGCTGCAAACACCACAGCTGGGCTTTGTTTTGGGTCTGTGTTTTCCTCTAGTCCTCTATGTGATCAAAGGTGGAGTCTATCCCCAGCATCAATCCATCATCTGGAGGCAGTTATTTTCCATTTATGTTGTCAGGACAGAGCTAGGAACCTGGCCTACAGTGGGAAGGTGGTTTTATTGTTGTGAGGCAGTTGTATGGTGCCAGTGCTGACTCATGAACCTGACACCAGGGACAGTATTAGGCTAAAAAAAATCAATCAGTCCCACGTTGTTCAACGCTCCCTGTATTCATCTGTAGTTCTGCTGTTCCTCAGCCTGCATCCTGCCCCTGGACCAGTGCCCAGGCCCTTTATGAGCCATGAGAAGACGTCACCCAGAAATGTAAATTTCTGAGCATTCAAAGGCTACACTGTTTATTCAGCTGGTAGCTCCATATCCATGCTCTGCTCAGTCGTGATCTGAGTGTTGTATTTCAAAGCACTATTGATACTTCCTGTTCACTGAGAAATTTGGGTTAAAAACCAGCTGCAACAGTCCCTGGGGGGCTGGTTATCATTCCTTGCTGGGCCTGTGCCCTGCAGCTGAAGTTGTGTAAACTTTAAATCATGACATAATGTCCTGGAGTGGCAGTGGGCAGAGGCAATGCAGCCAGACCACGGGTCCCTGCTGACAGTCAGCTGGCTAAAGCATATATATGGCTGTACCGTACCTCTAGTGCACTACAGTCCCACGCCAGAGGGACACCACGTTTAGGTAGGAATGGGTTTGTTTCTATGCATTAACAAATCAGTTCAGTTAATTCCTGGGCCACTGGCCTGAAACAGGACTTCTTCCCATTATTAACTTCCTGCATGTTGACTCCAAATACTAAGCTAAGCAAAAGAAAATTAAGTAAGCATGGCCCCAGATACACACAGCCACCCACTGTCCAGCCACAGGATAAACATTACAGAGAACTAGTGCAAACCCAGGTGCAGTTGCTTCAAAACAAACTGCCCAAGTGAATGTTTATCCTCTAGCAAGGTTATTTTTGCCATTTGAAACTTGGCCTTGATATATTTTTTCCTGCTATTTTTATGGTTGATTGGAAAAAACTCCAGAAGTCATTAGGTGACTTAAAAGCTGGAGATCACTTTGGATTTGGGTTTGGACAGCAAAATCTTTAAGAGACACTCTCAGCATCCTCAGCTTAGCAACACATTATTTCTGCTGTATGAATTACTAACTAGTGTGCCTGCTAACTCTACCTGTGACTGCTCTGGGATGAAAGCAATGTCATAACTACCCGTGTTTGGTTCTGTCCATAGCAAGTTTTCTGGGGAACCAGCTTCCTTGGGGATGTAACGCACCATGATTTTTACCCCTCCGGTGCTCTGGGCAGATCTGGGGTCCCTGCCTCTATCCCTCAGGTTTAAACTTTTCAAGGCATGGCCAGGACAGTGGTTTGGAGCAGTGGAGCCGAAATTTCCATGGAGGTGCTGCTGCAGGACAAGGCACCGGGTTTACCAAGCCAGGATGAGTCTTGAGAGAAGGTATCCCACCCTCCTGCACCCGGGATTTGACCCCTTTTCTACCTCTGCATTCCCCTGGCCTTCCATCCCTGGCAGCTTGCGGGGTGCTCCCCATCCTTACCCTGCTCCAGGTCCTGCTGATCGTACCAGGGCTCCTCTTCCTCGCTCTGGAAATCCTCCATCCTGTCGGCGCTCAGCATTTAGCACCAGCGCCCGGGGGAGACGTGGAGCATCCGCCAACGGAGACCCCACCGCCGCCGAGGATGCGGAGCCGGGATGGACGCGGGGATGCAGGCAGGGATGCAGGCAGGGATGCGGGCGGGGATGCGGCCTCGGTGCTCTGGCCAAGAAGCAAAGGGGGTGGCACGACGTGGCAGCCGGCTCCTCGCCGGTATCCCGGCTCTGTCTGCCAAGGGGGGTGGATGCCTCCTGCCTCCAGGGCCGGGGGAGGCTCCGGGAGGGGTGCAGCGGGGACGTGGCGGCCGGGGCGGGGAGGGAGGGGGAAACGGCTTGCACAGGGCTTGGGGATGCACAAAGGAAGGAAGAGGGCCCGGCGCAGCCAGGCAGATCCTCTCTCCGCAGCTCGGTGGAGACCTCTAGCATGGAAATGCTGCAAGGAAACCTGGTGACAGGGAAGGGGGAGGCAAGGCGAGGCCGGCCTCCTCCTCCTCCTTCTCCTCCTCCTCCTCCTCCTTCTCCTTCTCTTCTCCTCCTCCTTCTCTTCTCCGCCCAGCCCTGCCGCGGACAGCGTGGGGCTGCCGGGAGAAGAGTTTGGGGTTGTCAAGGAGGAGGTGACCCTGCTGTGGTGGGTCCCTGCACCCTTCGGGGAGCTCAGCCAAGAGCAAGCCTTGCTTCAGTGCTGGAGGGTGTCCTGGCCTTACCATGGGCTTCTCGGCGGCTTTGGGCAAGTTTCAAGAACCTTCAGTGGGGATATCAGTGCCTTGCTGGGTTTGGATGGGTTGTTCTTCAAGGCAAAGGGTGTTTTTAAGCTGCTGTAAGAGGGGAAACCCCATACAAACAGCCCCACAGCATCACCTTGGTGTTGTGTCATCCCAAGCTCTTCCTCCAGCTCTGTGTTCTCCCCATTTTGTACACTGATGGAAATCCATGCTTCTGATGCAGGTTTCTCTCTTTAAGGACGAACTCTTGTGTCTTTCTGAAGGGTGAAAGGAGCTTAAAATTGAGGAAAATGAGGATTTGTAGAGTTCTGAGGAGCTAACGTGTCTGTTATATACAAGTTCAGAAGAGACTTGAGATTCTGATACTTGCTCTTCAGCATAAGGGAATGAATGCTAGGGAAGGTGGCTGGCCTTTCTCCTACTTACTAGTGTGGAGTGTCCAAAGGGGTTTATTTGTCCTTGTCATCCCTGGAGTCCATCAGAGACTCTAAAGCCTGAATTAACTCATGAGACAGTGAGTTTAGATGACATATTTTAATTTTTTCCTTCTGTGTGATGGAACTCCCTGGATTTATACATGATTGCATTATCTTGCAGTGGCACCTACAGAAAAGGCAGTACAAGATGCTTATGCAAGAGCAGCAGACTGTGCATCCCGAAAAGATGGGATCTGTATTGGAAAACTCTGTCCAATCCAGCAGTGACAGGCAGCTGAGAGCCCCTGGCTGATTAAAGTGATAGCCAGTACTCAGCTTGCATGTACAGCAGCAGAGGGGGGAGATAAAGCAGGGAATAAGAGGGAATTTGTAGGTGATTCCTTTCGCCTTTTCTCTTTACAGACCTCTCTCTACATAGCTACGTATTCCCAAAATTAAAGTGCCTGGAAAGTCTTCTGCCCTAATGCAGCTGCAGACCAGAGTGGAGGAGTCTCTTTTAACCTGGCATCTTTAACTCAGCAGAGTTTATCTGGGGGAAATCCATCTCTGAGTGGCTCCCAGATCATTTGCTGAGGAATTTCAATATAGAAATTGGAAGATATCAACTGTGAAAAATAATTGCCTGTGAAAAGCGTTCTGTTCCTAGCACTAAACTGTCATCGTTTATCTATACAGTGTAGCCACCCTGAGTGCTCTGATGCAAAGCCCCAGGCTGTGTGACAGCCAAAGCCAAGGGACATAGGAGTCTATCAAAATGTGGGTTTTTTTCCTGTAGGTTTTACAAGGATGTCTCAGACTTGACCTGTCACTCGATATAATTGAACATTGGTGATTCCTGTATGGGTTATATGCCAACAAATGAGAATTTCCACAGCCTGCCCCAGCTGGGGAGTCAGCACATTGCTTTCTTTTGCAAAACGATTAGAATAACCTCATTTCCTCTGAAGAAAGGAGGTTTACTGAGCTGAGCACATGAAAAAATAACTCAATGACACCAAAAAGACCTGCTTGCAGTTCATAGAGCTGCTCGGTGCAGAAAACAGTCATGATGGCTTCAAAGACAACACTGAATCAACTGAAACAGCTGCTTTGAGGTGTTCAGTGAGGGTCAAATGCTGAATTCCCTGTCCCCAGGGTTATAAAACATCTTCTCCTTGCAGGTGGATACACTTTCATTAGGGTTAATGAGCCACCACATGCAATAAGCTCATTATAAGATGCCTGATCATTCCCCACCCCTTTCAAGCCAGGACCAGGGGAAGGTTGGAGCTGGCCATTTCCTCCGGCATCCCGCTGCACACCCCAGACTATTCAGGCTTGGGGCCAGGCTGCCAGGAGCAGCTGGCCTCTCTGGTGGTGGCCAGATGGAGCTGTCATGGGGCTTGTACCTGACAGCAGCTAAGCCAGGGGGCTTTGGGGGATAAAGCTGCAGGCAGAGGGAGGAACGGAGTGGGCAAAACGGGGAGGGACGGGGCAGAGGGGACAGACAGAAGGGAGAAGTCAATGGTCGGGGGAGAGAAAGAGGAGAAAGGGGCTGTCAGGGAA
This sequence comes from Galbula dea, assembly GCA_013399015.1. Classification (NCBI taxonomy): domain Eukaryota; kingdom Metazoa; phylum Chordata; class Aves; order Piciformes; family Galbulidae; genus Galbula; species Galbula dea. The sequence goes on along the minus strand of VWZX01004773.1, from coordinate 1,194,446 downwards.
GGCGAGGGCCAGAGAAGGTGGAGGAAGCCATGGCCAGAGGGGAGAGGGAGGAAGGGTTGGAGGAGAAGGGTGAGGTGGGGAAAGACATGCAAGGGAACCGAGGGAGGATGCAGGAGAAGCCCTGCCATGGGGAGCGAAGTATAGGCGGAAAAGGAATAAAAGGAGGGAAGGGGCTGCTAGGAGGAGTGTAAAAGGAAAGGGCTGAGGTGGTGAAAGGATGGCTCGCGGAGATGCGAAAGGAGGGGAGGAGGACGGCGCCCGCTGGGAGGTGGAGGGGCGGGATGCAGGGAGGGCTGGCGGAGGAGGAGCCGCAGCCGTGGGCGGAGGAGGGGAGAGAGGGTTGCGACCTGCGAGGCTGGGTTTGACAGGAGCGGGGGAGGGCGGCAAGGAGAGCCACCGGCTCGGGGAAAGGGGATGGCGGCAGCGGCGGCNCGCAGCCCACCGGGCCGCACCATGGGCAGCGCCGATTCGAAGCTCAACTTCAGGAAAGCGGTGATCCAGCTCACCACCAAGACCCAGGTGAGGGGCAGCCGCCACGGCGGACGGTGCGGGAGGAGAGGGGCGGTCACCGTGTCGGGCGGCGGGGGAAGTGAGGAGGGGTCGCCATGTCGGGCGGTGGGTGAGGGGAGGGGAAGGGGGTGCCGCCATGTCGGGAACCGTCCGCCTGCCCTGAGGCGCGGTCGTCCTCCCGGGGCCGCTCGGGGGCAGCTGTGTCGGGCTGACAGGGCCTCTCTTCCCCGGCCCTACTTCAGCTCCTCCCTAAGGACACCCCCGGTGCTGAGGGAAGGGGACGGCCGGGCCGCTCCGACCCCCTTGAGCCTGGTCTTGTGCATGGGGACAGGGCTGCACGCTGCTGGGGACCCGCGGGGCTCGGTGCCGAGGTGACAGCAACCTCTGGGGCTTCGGCCGTGCCTGGCTCCGGTCCACATGAGGCCTCGCCCTATGGTCGGGGAGCAGATGGAGGGGTCTGGGGAAGCTGGTCCCACCCGACGTGTCGTTGGTCTGTGGAGGGTCACGAGTAACGCCATAAGGCCGTGCTGTGCCTCGGGGCATCGGCTGGTTCGTGGGGACAGCCCTTAGGTCTGGCAGGGCCTCGCCTGTGTCATAGCGCTGCTGCCTCTGACAGGTTGCGCTTTGCTAAATAAGGTCCTGTGGCAGCAGAGTGAGACGTTGCTGTCGTAAGGGATGTCCTCAGCTCGCAGGGTATTCAGCTGCAGGTTTACATCACCACACGGTTTGCCCCTGTCTCGTTTTCTGTGTCGTTTTGTTTCCCTGAATAATTGGTGGAGAACCTTGCCCAGATTTTGGGTAGGAGCTGACTAAAAGGGCTGTTGGCCAACGGTGCTGTTGGGAGAGCTTTTTGCTGCAGAAACAGCTTCCATTTGTAACCTGTGAAGTGATGCTTTATTTCTGTAGGCTGTTGAGGAGAAGGATTTGAAAGAAATTCAGGACTGTGTATAGGGATGGTAGTTGCCTGGAGGTCCAACAGATGTTGCACATGTCCTGGCACTTAACTTAGTTCTTGTCTTGAGAGCCCAGTAGCACACTGACAGTAAATGAGCAGACTGCCTTTCTGTCTAAGGAGAAGAGGGATTTTGCTCTAGTGAGAAATAGAATCTCAGGTTCTTCTGAGCTACAATGGAGAATTGCTGTTGTGGTCCACTTTTGGCAGTGAGGGAATAACAGCTACTAAGAAAACTTGAGAATAATGGCAGAAAGATTTAAGGATGGGGTGTGAATGGAGTAGGATGTAAAGACTAATGGGAAAACTCAAGAGATGAAGACTAGGACAGGGTAATGAATCCTATAAGTAAAACTGGAAGAACCTTTGAGAAACCATACTGTTATTTCTAAAGCAGTATCACTTCTATCTGCATTGCTCAGGAGTGGCTTTTGTGAACCTGTTAAAAATATCCAATTTGGGATGTTCCACAACATCCCTAGGCAAAAAGAAGTGGAGGAATTAAATGCTTTAAGGAATTCTTCCAAAGCCTTTTCTGAATGCCAGATAGTTTGGAGTCCCAGCTTTCAACTGTCCTTCCTCTGCTGGGAGTCGTGCTTATAAAGTGAGGTGGAAGGGGAAGAAATAAGGCCTATAGGGATGTTCTCAGTCTGGTGCTCACAAAGAAAATCCTGTATGAGGCAATCCTTCATGTTGCCAGCCAAGAAGAGAGCCCTCCCCTCCCCTGGTTTATCAGCGTGTGTAATGAAAGAAGGTTCACTGGGGCCCTGAATACAGGAAGAATAAAAAGCTTCATTCTTGGCTGGATTCGTTTCAGGTCTTTGTGGTCTAAGTGAGACTAACTGCCATGTGGAGAGAGGGTGGGGTGCTGGCACTCCCATATTTACATACCATGGAAGGGCACCGGTGTTTGCTCGTGCAGGATGCGTGACTGGACTCTCCTGGAGCCTGCCGAGCGATCCCCACGTAACCTTCTAGTCCCTGAGGCCCTGGATTCAAAACCAGGATGCAATAATGGACAGAGTCAAATCCTTCAAAGCTATTAGCTCAAAATAAGCTTTGCTTTTGCTTTCTCAGCTGCATGTCTCCTCTTTTGCAGCCTTCCCCTCTGTCATGAGGCAGCTGGACATCAAATCATCAGTTACATGAAGCCATATGCTTAGTTCTGTGCTCTGTGGTGGTTCCTAAGGCTCCATTGGAAGGAAGTGGCTGAGTAGAAAGTGCTGTTCGTTCACTGGTGAAGGTTCACAGTTGGCATTGCAGTTAAATTTTTTCTTAAAAATAGGTTCTTATAATAGCCAGGCTTTTGGTAGTTAAAAAAGATGAAGTTTCCTGGGTGATTTTTATTTTAAATAAACATAAGGAATGTGAGACTTGAATGCTTGTAGCACATGAGGAGTCCAGAACTGGAAAGTAAAACCAAGTCTGGACACAAATGAAATTGGCTTAATCATTTGCCAAAGAGAAGCTCTGAAGGTGTAAGAGTGTTAAAAAAGAAAAATAACTTCAGAATGATTTCAGTGGTTAAAAAAGGGCAGCAGTACCAGAAGGAACTATCTTATGCTAGAGATGGGTATTTATAATCACACAGAGAGAGATGGGCTTTAGGATTTGTGTGTGCTACATATGTATTACATTACCCTGCACACCTTAAATTGATTTGGCCTTTTAACAATAAACCCAGTGTGCTTCATCGTGGAGAATGTGTGAGCCCTCCCAAATTGCCCCTAAAAATGCTGTGTCCTTAACAGGTAAAGGGAAACATAGGTAGTGAATATGACAACTCATCAGTGGCAGAGCTGGGGGTTGTGCCTGCTGGGGACACATGCTTTGTTTTCTCAACCAGGTGGCAGTTAAACTGTTCCTGCAAGTAGTTGACTGGGAGATAAGAAATTTTAATCTTGTGAACTAGCTTGTTAGATTGTAATGCTAGCTGTGCCTCTGCTGTTAAAGAGACAGGAAGGATCAAACAGGAGGGACAAACTCCAGTCCTTTCTTTTTCCCTAGTGTGGAAACACAGCAGTACAAGGGGCTGCTAATTTCAGCCTAATTAAAGTACCTCTTACACTTGGAGAGAGGTCAGTTCTGGTAGCCTGTTTCTGATAGCATTCAAGCTTGACTCAAGTGTTCAAGTGTCTCAGGTTGAACAAAGTTGTTGTCTTGAAAGCAAAGCTTTAACTAACACTTCACACAGCTGACTTTTGTCCTAGGCTCTTCCTGCCAGACTTCTACAAATCCCATTTTCCAGTTTCCTTTGCAACACCATGGGAGCAAAGAGCTGGCAGCAGTCTCCTGTGGAGTCTCTCTGGCTGCAAAGATCCTATAGAAGAAGTTACTGTTGCTCTGGAGTCTATGTGGAGCTGCTGTCCTTGCAGCAGAGATGAAATCTTGGTAGTTATTAATGTTGTGAAAAATCTGTCCACAGACTTTCCTTTTACCACAAAGGCTCACAAACAGCTGGTACAAAGGTGCATGAACTGTCTCCAGCTAATCCCTTGCCCCTGCAGGGTTGCCTTATCTCCTAGGGCTCAACCAAGTGCTGCATGAGTGGCTCTCTGTCATGACACTCCACAGTTCTGCCTCATTTGAGGTGGAAAGGAGCACTCTGCTCTTGCATAGTACCAGAGCTTGCACAGTACTAGCCAGAAACCCTGGTCAGGGGTGGGGAACCTGCTCTGCTTTGGACACCTCACTGTGTTGGCTGCTGGGGTGCTCAGTTGGCTTGTTGGCAAGAAGCAAAAAGAGAATACAGTGTGGCTGCTTGCCCCTTTAATTCTCTGCTGGGGATTTGCAGCAATCTCAGAGCTGGTTGAAGAACAGCCCTCTGGTAGGGACCTGTTGGAGGAATTGTGGGGGCAGGCATTTGATGCAAAGGTAGAAGTGCTGGGAGGAGGCTGCAACGTCTGAGTGTGAGGGGCTGTGTCTGGAGGAGAAAGCAAAGGTGGTGCTAGCATCAGGCTGAGGACAGTAATCAAAGTGGGGAGGCTGTACCTTGGGCCCTTTTCCTGTTTATGAGACATGGTCAGCTCCACTCTGTTTTCCTGTTTCCCATGAGGTATCCTGTTTGCCTGGGGATTGTCTGTTCAAGGCTCTGATTCTCTCTGCAGTAACAGACAAGGTGCTTGCAGACTGAGTGTCTTCCTTCTCTGCCTCCTGCAGTATGTCTATGGGGTGCTTTAAAGAACCTGGAAGCCATTGTTTGTAGCTATTGGGAAATAAAGGCTGGAGGTGTCCAGTAGGACTGGTTCCACCACTGAGTGGCCAGCATGCAGCTAGGGATGAGGTCTTTACAGCTTGCTCAGGTGAACTGGAGACAAGTGTCTTCTTCCTTGCCCACTCTGAGATGTCACATCACCTTGGCTCTGCCCACTGTGTTCTCAGCAGCTGCTGTGTGCTACAGTCATCTCACCCCTTGGTGTGGAGGCTGTGGTTCAGGTAGTAGCATCTCTCTCTGCCAGTTAGCTGTGTAACTTCAGCAGCCTTTGCAGTGGGGTGTGCAGAGGGTCAGGATCTTCCTTTGCTCTCCAGATACACCAGTTGTATTTCCAGAGTAGACCAGAGCTATTGATCCCTCAGTTCTTCCAGTAATGAAGTTCTCATTCTCCTTACACTGCTGGTTGTCTGCTCTGTCTACCTGTGCTGCAGCTCTCTCCCCCAAACAGGACAGAGCTGTGCTCATTTGGAGGATCTGAAGTGGCCTCAGCTCCCAACATTGCTAGTGAGGATTGAAGTCCTCATGAGCTCTTCTGTTAAAGCACTGTCAAGTCACTGCAGTGCTGTGGGATTTGTTACTGCAGCATGTGCTGTACCAACACAGCTAGATCTTGACATTTCCAAGTGAAGATAGAGGTGGTTGGTGAACAGAACTGTTCTAGGACTCTGTATTTCCCTTCTCTGGGAGCTAGATACAGGCTGTTGGGTGAGCTCAGGATGAGGGAGTAGATATTTAGATCCCCAGAGATGTTCTGTGCAGAATACAATCAGCTTAAAAACATCCAGTAATGTTCTATCAGGGAGATTAATATTATGTGGCTGGAGTAGCCTCATGATGCCAGGCTGTTAATGAAAAGAGGGGGGCTGTGGGGGTGTGAGTGACTTGGTACCCCATCTGTGTCCCAGGATAGTACATGGGATCCCATCTGTTGATGAGGAGCTGACCTGCTGCAGCTACTGAAAAGGGAAGAACTGGTGTTTTAGTGTAATCTGCTTGCCAAGATGGCAGCCCTGACCTTAATGTGGCTGCAGCATCCAACCTTGCAGCTTGGGGAATTGCTGCTCTGCTTCTCTACCTCCATGTGATTCCAGTCGGAGCCCATGTTCTTCAATCCGGCTTTGCCGTTGTGTTGCCATCTGTTCTCAACCTCTGAGGAGGCCTCAGGCTAGTGGGAGGTAAAGGGATCTGTGTCTGCTGGAGGGAAATGGTTTTCTGCTTCCTCTGTGGAGGAGAGTGAAGCCATTATTTATGCATGATCTCCAATTAGCAGCAATTGCTGCTCTCTGTTGTTGGTGGGAGTGGCTGTGGCAGACAGCCAGGAGGTACCTGTGGCAATTATACCTGTGGTTGTGGTAACATGGAAGGTGTAGAAAGTGTAGGATGTTTTGTGCCTGGCATAGATTGGATTTTATTGAGGAGTATAGTTAGATTTGCCAAGTATCTTTGCTTCCATTTAAGCATTTGATGCCCAGGTTACAAAGAGCACAGCTCCAAACACTTGGGAAGCTGAAGGTCAGGCTGTGAAGACTTGGCTGTTCCTACTGATCTCCTCTGAGGAGTTGTTATCTTGAACTGTTTGGGAAAAGCTGCCCTTCCCTTGGGAAGTGGTTTGGTGGGAGCTTGCTCTGGTGGCCAGGTGATAAAATGAAGAGGGTTTCAGCACTAGAGCAGAGTTTAAGAAGATGCTTAAACATCATCTTAAACCCTCTGTGGGTTTTTCTCTGGTTTTGTTTGTGAAGACTGGAGAGTCACTTGGGCTGATTCATTGTGTGGCTGGAAGGACAAGCAATCAGCAGCCTCTGGAGTGTTAAGGCAGAGAGCTGCAGGGGAGCAACCTGTTATACTGGTTATAACTGGTATACCAGTTTGCAGGTAGCTGACCTGCCTGCCCCTCTCACTCCTTGGCCTTTGTGTGTTAGTGACACATCATCTGCTTGCAGACTATGGCTGTTAATTCAGAAGGTGACAGTGAAGGGGGAAATGCAGCACTTCTTGGTGTCAGAGCTCTGAATGGGCTGTTCTCCTCCCAGAGTCAGATCTTCTCTGCTGTTTCTAAAGGCAGCTAAGTGGGCAATTTTTCTGCATACTACAGCAGAGCTGGGGTTGGGCAGGAATTGTTTAAGTTAAACACACATTCATATCTTTGCCCTTTTCCCATCTGTCATGGTAGACTTGCCCAGGGTGCTGAGGATTGCAGCTAGCCAGAGCTGCAGTTTGCTCTAGGCCAGTGTGTGTTCCAGGCAGGAGGCTCCCCCTATGCCCCTAACCAAGGGCCAGAGCTGCTCAGGTGAAACTGCTTTTCTGACCTGCTGAGTGTGCCATCATGGAAGCTCCTTGGGAAGAGCTTCCATTGTCCTCTTCTGACTGAAATCACGGATCCATCTTTTTCACACTTCTATTTATTTATCCCACTCCTGTAGCAGGACCATTGGGTTGAATTAGCACCCCTAGTCTTGGCTGGGTGATCCCTATCTCTTGGAAAGTATTAGCATTTAGATGTGAAGACCTGTGCTCAGTTTTAGACTAGCTGAAAAATGAAGCCTTTCCTGAGTATTTAGAGTTCCCAGGCTTTGGAAGCTTGAGAGGGAGGTTCTCCTCCCCCTCAACTCTGGCCTACTCAGGCCATATCTGGAGTATTGTGTCCAGTCTGGGCTCCCCAGTTCAAGAGAGACAAGGAACTACTGGAGAGAGTCCAGCAGAGGCTCCCAAGATGCTGAGAGGGCTGGAGCGTCTCTGGGAGGAGGAAAGGCTGAGAGCCCTGGGGCTGGTTAGCCTGGAGAAGAGCAGACCCAGAGGGGATCTGATCAATGCTTATCAATATTCTATAGGGTGGGGGGGGGCAAGAGGATGGAGCCAGACTCTTTTCAGTGGTGCTCAGTGACAGGACAAGGGTCAGTGGGTACAAACTGCAACCCAGGAGGTTCCATCTGAGCATGAAAAAACTTTTCTCCTTCTCTGAAGAGATTCCAAACTGACCTGGGCATGATCCTGGACGTCCTACTGTGGGTGATCCTGCTTGAGCATGGGAGTTTGGACTAGATAATCCCCAGAGTTCCCTTCCAACCCCCACTGTGCTGGGATTGTGTGATTCTCATCTTGGGTAACAGAACACCACCTTGGTCAGCAAAGGGACTGGCGTTGTCGCCGTTCGGGGAGTGGCAGGGCACTGCAGCTCTTGCTTCCGCAGGGTTGGAGGCACTGCTGGCCCCGGGTGGCTGAGCCTCTGCTTCACCCTGCATGGCCAGAGCTGCTCTCTGCCTTTAGAAATCCATACAGGGCAAAGCAAGGTCCAGTCTGCTTTGTTCAGCCACATATAACCTGACACCCAGGTTGTCATCATTGTTGATTTGATTTCTAAGTAGATCCATGCTGTCAGGAAAAGTCTGGAAGAGATGGCACTGGGACTGTGCAGCAGTACAGAGTTGTCTTCCCAGCTGCAGTCTGGCAAACACTGTCCTTATGGCCAGCATCCCTTGCAGTGGTGTTTCAGGGTGGGCTTGAGGAGAATGTGTGTTCTTTTGCTGGTAAAAAGGGACAACAGTAGAAGAGAAGGTTGTCTCACCTGCAAAACTAGCAGAGGTAATGGGAAGAGGTGTGTTCCCAGGCATGTCACAGAGGGTGTGGGCTTCTTGGACCACAGGGCTGAAATGGATTGCTTTTTTTGGTCTGTTAGTCTTTGAATTGCACACTTAGTGCTTCTTAAGAACAAAGCCTTGGCAGCAACCAGCTGCACTGAGTCCAGTTCCCTATAAATATTTGATTCAGAAAGATCAATTCTGTTGCATCTGGCAGTGCTTTGAGGTGGATCAGTCAGTTCTGTGGGCCTGTTCCTGCCCTAATGTGAGATTTCCTCCTTGAGACATTGATTGCAATAGAAATAATTTCAAGGCATGCTCAGGGCATCCTAGGCTTGCTCTGAGGGTGATGGAGCACCTGAGAGCAGCCTGGCCCATGGACATTGGTAAAGACCTTGTAATAGATGCCCTGGCCTGCAGACAAGTAGGAGGCCTCATGTATGTTGGAATTCCATGAAGGACCTAGGGAGCTGCAATCTCTTGCTGTTGGTCACATAAATATCTTGCAGCTCACACCCTGACTGAGGGAGTGCTCTTTTTGGGAGGTCAAATTGGCCAAAGCTGTGATAACAAAGAGGCTGAGGTATAAAACCAGTGCTGGTATGTTTGATTGAACCAACTTTGTGCCTGGTCCCATCCCCACGCCCGGTGTAATTTGCACTGCATCGAATGGTAGTTCTGCATCTGTAACCATGTTTTCTTTTGTCCACAGCCTGTGGAGGCAACAGATGATGCCTTTTGGGACCAGTTTTGGGCAGACACAGCCACTTCAGTGCAGGATGTCTTTGCCCTTGTACCAGCTGCAGAGATCCGAGCAGTGAGAGAAGAATCACCTTCAAACTTGGCGACTCTGTGTTATAAGGTAAGGTTGGTGCTGTCCTGTTCCCTGGCAGTGTGCTAGCAGGGGGCCCTTCCTGGATCAATAGCCCTATGGCTCCTGATTTCCTTGTACCACATGATGTGCTTGCTTGTCCCTATCTCTCCTGATGGTAAATCTCAGCCCTTCCTCTCTTGGTACAGCACAGACCACAGCTGCCATTTGCTCACTTAGAGCCTTTTTTCCTCTTGTCCCTTTCCTGTGTTTCACTCTGCCCTCTTGGGTCTTGTGGGCTGCATAAACTGCTTCCTGCTTAGAGGGGTTTGTACTGAGGCTGCATATTTGTGGTGAGGCTGGTGCATCTGATTCCTTGTCTGCATCTAACTGCTCCTCACCATGCATCAGTCTGGCTTCAAGCTGATAGATCCCAGAGGGATGTGAATGTTGTCACTGTACAAGGGCCTGAATGAAGTTAGAGGGAGATCATAAGACTTTTCCTTCTGCTGTGACATCACAACATCCCTGATGCAGCTTCTGGTGTTGCCCTGTCCTTGTGTGGAGCACAAGGGACATTGACTCACGTTTCCTACCCTGCCAGGTTTGGCAAATTGTCAAGCTGGTAAGCAACAGCCTGAGACTTGTTCTGCCTGGGAAAGTGCAGCTGTTAATAGTGCTGCTGGTTTAGCCATGCAAAGAGTAGCCTTGAATTTGTACTATTGGAAACATTTGGAATGGCATTTTCCCAGTTTGAAATGATTGCTGTCATCCTGTTGTTCTTTCCTGCTCTGCAAAATGTGAATGAGACCTTCTGAGTCATGCTGCTGCTACCTCTGATGGGAGTTCTGCCTCAGACAGGTGGCTGTAGTGGGTGCTTGAGAAAGAATACAAAAATGGAATGATTCTTCCCTAGTGCTCTCTACTGGCTTCTGGCAGTCAGCAGCTTGGGACTTGAGAAGGTCTGAAGAGACCTGTACTGACCACAGAGCTCCTTTGACTCTGTGTCCTCTTTCCCACAAAACCAAGATGAAAATAGGAGCTACTGGAAACAGATGGGTTGGGAGACCTGGTGACTGTAGGACTGTTTATCCAGGAGCCCTTGATCTTGGGATGTCAGTGTCAGAGGAGCCTGCAGACTCCTGCAGTGCTTATGGCAGGCTGAGGGCTCTGACCTGTGTCAGGCATGGTGTGCCACTGGACTTGGCGATGCTGCGTGTTTATGGAGAGCATGACAGCATGGCTGAAATGTCCTTTGCAGTCATGGCTGGAGACTCTAGAGTTGTACAGAGACATAAATGTGCTTAGAAAAAATGGTTAAGCTCAGTCAGAGAGCAGTGTGTGGCCAGGCTGAGACTGCACAGAGCATTTAAATAGCCATTAATGCAGTGACGCAGGCAGCAGAGTCAGTGACCCAGACAGTCTGCTGTGGAAGTAAGCAGGGGCACATGACCTCCTGAATTAAAGAGCAGCAAGGTGAATCCTTGGTAAATGTTTTGGCTTTCCTTCCCCCTCTGTTTCCCCTTAGGGTCAGGGTGTAAGATGAAGTGGAAGGAGCTGCCCTTTTCTGTGTATAGGTAAAACCTCCTGCCACCGTCTCCTGGGGCTGTGGTAGCTGCCTGGCAAGACACACATCCTACTTATTCTGGAAAGCCCAGTGACTGTCTCCATTGGCAGTTTCAGCAGCAATTGGGTGGGCTGCAGAGACTCAGCCCAGAAGCTCTTTCCAGAGCAGTAGTCCTCCTCACAGGATTACTTCAGAGTCACAGGCAGCAGCTTAGATCCCACCTCCTGACTCAGGAGAAGTCCCTGCTGTAATCCCAACAGCATGTACAGATCTGTCAGACTCTGTCTGTGCAGTCTTCACCTGCCAGTGCCTCACACCGTGCAGCACAGTGCTGCTGCCTTGGTTCTGCCTGTCTGATGTGCTTGGTGCAGCTGAAAACCTGCTCTGCTCTGTGCAGTGTCATGGAGCAGTGCTGCAAGGAGCCTCCTGCTGCTGTAGCTGGCTGTCTCCTGTGGCACCACATGTGTGCTGCATAGATTAGCCCTGGCATATGAGGTCTTGCCAGTGGGACAGCAGAGATTCTAGAAGGTCTGTTTAAGATCATAACCCCATTTCTTCAGTGTTTCAAACAGCAGCAGCAGCTCTACCAGGGAACTCTGAGAAAATAGGCTCCAGGAGTTGCTTATAACTTCATGTGAGGGTGTCACCAGCAGGACAGACCTGCCCAACTCTTGCTAACTTATGTCCAGGCTAACACTACCTCCCTTGGTTTTGTTTTCTTCAGGCTGTGGAGAAGCTGGTGCAGGGAGCAGAGAGTGGCTGCCACACGGAGAAGGAGAGGCAAATTGTCCTGAACTGCTGCCGGCTCCTCACCCGCATCCTGCCTTACATCTTCGAGGACCCAGACTGGAGAGGCTTCTTCTGGTCAACTGTCCCTGGGGCTGGCCGAGGAGGGGTCTGTCTCTTGGCACTTCTTTGTCTTTCTGGAGGGTGAAGGGAAGGCTGCAGTGAAGAAACCCTGTGTACTTTTGGGGGGCAACTTTATTCCAGATATTTCTTACTTGATTAGAGATTAGATGGCATCTTCTAAGTTCTTTTCCTTCCTCTGATTCTTGCTGTTGTTTCTCATTCTCTCTCTCTGTTTAGCACAGGTTGCTGCCTCTTCTGGCTATTTTCTGTTTTGCTTGGGTGTGTTGCTGCTGTAGGAGAGCACTGGTCTGTGAGGGAAGGCTTCTTCAGTATGACTGAAGGGATGAATCAAAATGAACATGAGTGGTACTAAAGGCAGTGTGACTTTCTTAAACCAAAATGGCCTTATTTAACTAAAGTTGATTTATGATTCAAGTCAAACTGAAATAGGGTGTCATTTCCACTGGTCTTGCACTGTTGCATTTAAAGCAAACAGTGGCAGAGAAGCTCTCAGCATCATGACTCAATACCTTGCTTCTGAGCTGTGCTACAGTATTAACCAGGGGCCTAACCTGGTAGGTGAAGCCCACAACTGAGCAAGAGTCACTGAAGTATTAGGTTTAAAGAATTAGGTACTGTTTCTGGCTCTGCCAGTGACCTGTATAATCTCAGGAGAGTCTCTGAACCTCCCTCTGTTTTTCTGTCTGGAGAGCAGGCACAATAGCCCTCTTCTGTGTCTCTCAGAGGAACAGGATGAAAGTGCTCTAGGGTCTCCTGCAAAGAAAGTATTGAAAACACAGCTGAGTTAGGCCAGGAATATATATTGACCTGCTTGTTCCTTTAGCAGCTGCTGTCTTTGCATAAAGAGCACCCTCCTATGAGTTTCTGAATCTGCAGGGCAGTGTGGCTGTGCTGAGGATTGTGGTTTCCTCTGAATGTTAAGTGTACTGCAGTGTTTTTGAGGGAGGTTATGAAATGTTGGCAGCAGTTGGTACAGTACAAACCTTGCACCTTGTGCTGTCTCTGCCTGTCACCTCTAATCTGCCTGAGGCCTTTCAAGGGGAAGTTTTGGGTAGTGGGAAGTCTTTGCTAGCCCTGCTGTGTTCTGTGGTCTGTGTGATTAGGAAGGTGGTGGTTGTCCATCCTTTCATCCCTGCAGGGGCTGGGGAGTTCTGAAGAGGCTCTAACAATGGAGGAGCTTGTTTTGGGAAGAAACACGTGGGATGCCTAGTGCTCTGATCCAGCCAGGCTACTGGTACAACTGTTTCTCCACCTTGTTCAGCACCTGGAAGAGAGAGTTTCTCAGCCTGAGGGTGGTGGGGTCACCCCAAGGCCATGCAGACCCCAGCATGTGTGCTGGGTTTGGGAGCCCTCCCATTGTGTTGTGCCTCCTGAGTGTCAGTGGAGCTGTTGTGGTTCAGTGTGCTCCAGCATTTAACCATGTGCAGAAGCAGCTGTAAGGCTGGCTGAGCTGCCTGGCAGGGGATAACAGGGCCCTGAGGTGTTAGGGAGACTGTGGCCACATCTAATCTAGGAGCAACAGCTTTGCTGTCTGAAGGCTATTTTCTCTCTGGGAACTGAAAGGGAAGATGATGGGATGCCTACATCATTAGTAAATATCTCTGCCGTTGTCCTTCACCTGCTTCGTGATGCAGTGACAGATGGAGCCAGGTGCCTTCCTCCCCTAGAAGTTTGTGTTGTGTACAGGTCTATTGGTTAGTTGTGTGTCACCCATTTTGGATGTGGTGTCCAGAGCCTGGAAGGACTTTTTCTGGCAGCTGAGGCAATGTTAGCAAAGATTGTTCTTGGGAAGGAAATCCCCTTGTATGCTAATGCTTGTCATTTCATCTGTAACTGTAAGCTCAAGGAAAAGCATCTTTGCTGCCTCTCTTGGCCTCTCCTTCCATCTGGGGTCTGTTTGACTGCAGTCTTCCTGCTCTCCCTGAGACAGCTGTCAGACACATGGGCTATTATCTCTGTTAGCTGCTTGCTGTGATTGAAGAGCTCTGTGTTGTGCACACCCTGACAGAGGCCTGGCTGAGATAGATAAGCTCTTGCCATTCCTGCTCCCTACCTTTCCCCCCAGCACCAGTGTGTGGTGGGGAAGGCCTCCTGTCCAGGATGCTCCTTGACAGGCAGGATCTGGCCAGGTTTCCCATGGCAACAGCTGCAGAGGAGTAGCCATGCATGATTTGAGTGATTGCTTTGAACGCTAGAGGTGGCAAAATCCCCTCTGCTCTCATACCTACTGTGCCATGGCAGGCTGAGGCAGCCACTTGCCTGGTGCATACAGCCTCTCCAGTTCTGTCATCTCCAGTTTTGGGCATCCCATGCAGGACTCTGAGAGGTTTTACACCTTATTGCTGCTAGCTGGCTCAGAATTGTGTGCTTGTCCCTCTTGTTCCTTTTGTAACTTCTTACCTCTTGCATGTTCCTGGGGAGTGTATCTTCTCCTGCTGTGTTATGCTAGTGTCACTAGCTCTTTGCTAGCCCTGGACTGACAGTTCTCTTCCACCTTTCTCACTTTTAGGGAGATGAGGATGATGACAATGCCCGGCCCCTGGCTGAGTCACTGCTTCTTGCTGTTGCAGATCTGCTCTTCTGCCCTGACTTCACTGTGCAGAGTCACCGGAGGAGCACGGTTGTAAGTGACTTGTGACATTAGCTGCCTTAGAAGTACATTAGCTGCACAGTAGGGGGTACTCTGGAGAACCCCAACAGCTCCCTGCAAACCTGTAGGCAAGAAAATACCTAGTCAGTGAGCTTCAACCCACAGTGGCTAGTATTGGGCAGCATTTTTGGTTCACTGTGTGGTGTTTGTGCCTTCTAAAACAGATGTTCAGAGAAACTGGATGAGTCTCCAATGCAGTAGCTGGCACTTACCCCCACATTACAGCTTTGCCACTCAGGAGAAGGTGCTTGTGCTGGCAAAAGACTGCTCTTCTGTGGTTGCCAGCAGAGCAGAGACCTTTAGCACCTTGTTCCTTTCACTGGCAGTTTGGTGTAGTCAAGGGCAGGAAGCAGCTGTTTGCCTGTTTGCAGGTGCTGTGGTCTGAGTAGATGGTCTCTAGCTTTCCACCTCCTCTCCCTCTTACAGCAAAGACAAATGTGTTCTGATCCTTATGGTGCCTGTCTGTACCTCAGAGGAGTTCCCTGAAGCAGGGGTCTCCTATCAGGTGTGCTAAGAACAGTTTCTGTTGCATCTCTCTTGCTTTCTCTTCCCCTCCTTCCCTCATTCAGCCCCATAAGTTTGGGAGTCATGCCAGCAGCTGCCAAAGGAGAAATAACATATTTGCAGTCACCTTGTTGCTTTGCCCTCTAAAAAGCAAGTCACAGCCATATCCACTTTTATTATGGGGGTTAATGTGCTGCTTCTCCTGCCTTCGGGGTGCAGCCATTGCAAGTCACCATTGTGTGGGTAAACTCTCAAACAGGGCTGAGGTGTTGAGTAGGACTGAAGCCCTGGGTGGTGCTCTTGGTCTGCAAAGGAAAGCCCTGACCTGGGCTGTGTGTCATGAGATGCAGAGGAAAGGAGAGGAGATGGTCATTCATCCAGTAATGAGAACAGAATGGATTTTGGATCCTTTTGCACTGGGTGACCCTTCCCAGTGGAGGTGGCTGCTGTTGCACCTCAGCATGCTAGAGGAAGGGCCTCATTCTGGATGGTGCTTAGTACTGGTTGAAGATGAGAGGCTGTTTGTCAAGGATGCCTCATTGGTGAGTCTGCTATGTAGAGACCAAGTGTCTGGATGCATCCCTGCTGGTTTCTTTGCTGTTGCTTAGAGTGGCTGAACTGCCTTGGATACCACTAGCACTGTCCACTCTTGCTGTTGCCTTTTGTGGTCCAACCTCTTACTTCTTCCCACAGGACACAGCAGAAGATATTCACTCCATTGACAGCTGTGAGTACATCTGGGAGGCAGGAGTGGGCTTTGCTCATTCTCCACAGCCTAACTACATCCATGACTTGAATAGGTAAGAGGCTCTGCAGAAGCAGAATGGAAAGAAACTGTGCTCAGGAGAGGAGGATCTGGGAGAGATGGGCTCTCCTTGGGTACTTACAGTTCCCAAGGGGCTTTTTGCTTGTTCCTTTCTGAGTTATCAGGACTGCAGTATGGAAAAAAAGAGCTGACTTTGTGAATAGCTTATAGTAGTATGATATGGGAGTTAGTGTCTGCAACAGGAACTGGCAAAACATAGCTGCTTTGAAAATGCCTAGGAGCTCTGTACTGTATTTCTTTCTCTTAAGGCAGCAGTTCTGCTGAGCAGCACCAGTGACAGCAGTATTGCTTGTGAAATAGGCTTAGCTGTCTATGGGGGAGGACTTTCTAGATGGGGCTGAGCTTTCCTTTTGTAGTATTGTGGTAAATGATTATACCTCCTGCATCCAGTCCCTGTTCCTGAATAGCTCCAGGCCTTGGCTTCTTCTCTTCTTTCAGGACAGAGCTGCTTAAGCTGCTGCTGACCTGTTTCTCTGAGGCCATGTATCTGCCTCCCTCCTCAGACAGCAGCAATGCCAACCCCTGGGTACAGTTCTTCTGCTCTACAGAGAACAGGTGAGGGAAAAGGGTGGAGGGGAAGCTGGGTGCCAGGGGGGGAAATACTTTCAGATCTCTTCCATGGAGTCTACTGGTACTGGAGGGCAACAGGACTTGCTACCTCCAACATGCAGGGGCTGTTGTCCTTTTTCTTTGTCCCTGTCTTACATACACCCTGTTAGCATCTCTGCTTAGTTCCTTAGCAGCTGAAGGAGAGACTGAGCATGGTGCTCACTGGACTTTGATGCAGGACATGCATTTCCCTCTTCTGTGGGAAATGGCAGATCCTGGCTGCTTCTGCAGACCCTCCTCGCAGGTTGGGATGGTGGCATCACTGCAGTGGATGAGTGGTGGTGGTGGTGGTGGATAAATGCTGCCCTCTAGTGAGGTTTCCTTTGGGAGTTTCGGCTCCTCTGGTGACGGTTGCTCATCTAGGGGAGCACAATCCTAGCTGAAGGCAGTCAGTTTTGTCTGTCCATGGGCCACTGTCATAGGTTAGAGATGATTTGTTCTCTTGGGAAGAGAGANCACAATCCTAGCTGAAGGCAGTCAGTTTTGTCTGTCCAGAGTTTAGGGAGCTTTGAAGTCCCATCCACTTTTTCACATTGCTGCACAAGATTCCTCTGGGAAGCCACACGACCTTTTTCACCTCCCCTTTCCTCCCGGTTGTAGTCTAGGAAAGCAGCTGGGAGCTGGTGTGTCTCTTGTTTCTGGGCTCCTCAACCATGGGCCACTGTCATAGGTTAGAGAAGATGATTTGCTCTCTTGGAAAGAGAGGTGCTTGTCCGTCCTCAAGGCAGCAACTTTTGCTTCCTGCTTCTGCTTTCTGAGAATGTTTTCTCCTCCCCAGACATGCACTGCCACTCTTCACCTCGCTCCTGAACGTTGTCTGTGCCTATGACCCAGTGGGTTATGGGATTCCTTACAACCACCTGCTTTTCTCTGACTACCGAGAGCCCCTGGTGGAGGAGGCAGCCCAGGTGCTGATTGTCACTTTGGACTATGACAGCTCCACCAGTTCCAGTCCCACTGTGGATGGCACCACCACTGGCACAGCTATGGATGACATGGATGTGAGTGACACTGGGATCTCTGTTTGCTGCTCCCTGTGGTCCTCTTACACCAGCTTGCATTGAATGCTGACCAGTAGGGCCCAGCACCACTCCTTTCCTTGCTGTCTGCTATCCCTGGTCCAGTTCTGCTTCTTTCCTGGAGGTCACTAAACAGCTGTAGGTGACCTAACCACTAGGTTTTGGTCACAGTTTTGAATCAGGAGCATGTAGATTAAAAGCTCCTGACTTTACTGTTCCCTGAGGTGCTTTGTCACCTAGCATTTAAAACTGTATTGTTCACAGAGGAAAGCTGAAATGAGAGACATGAGCCCCCAGAGCCAGTGGTTACACTTTGACTTCATGAGCAAACCTTGGTGCAAGTAAGCATTTCACTCATTTTCTTTCAACACAGCCTCCTGGACCAGACAATCTGTTTGTGAATTACCTCTCAAGAATACACCGAGAGGAGGTAACTTAGCCCTGTGTTGATCTATTTCCTGTCTGATTTCATGCTGATTGCATAAGCCCTGGGCCCACCACAGTCTCTTTCCTGGTTTGGTGGCAGGATTTCCAGTTCATCCTGAAAGGAGTGGCGCGCTTGTTATCCAACCCGCTGGTCCAGACCTACCTGCCCAACTCTGCCAAGAAGATCCAATTCCATCAGGAACTCCTTGTCCTCTTCTGGAAACTCTGTGACTTCAACAAGGTGTGGATCTGCATCTTGCTGATTTTTCCTTGCCTTGCCTGTTGCCCAGAACCTGATGTGACAATGGCTGGACTGAGCCCTGGTGGAGAGCTATGAGCAAGTAGTTAGCAGTAACTCTGTGACGTGCTGGTCAGCAACACTACTCCCTGCTTGGTGGGCTGGAGAGGGGGGTCTGATTGTGAGGACAGCTTGTGAGGGAGACAGCAGCTCCTGAGGGGCAGTGCTTGAGGCAAATGCAGGAGCAGGTGTTATAACAAGTCTACAAATAACACTGGAGTTGAAGAGATGGTGCACACAGCAGGCTTGAGGCTACCTGGCCTGAGTCTTGCAGATGATGAAGAAAACCAAATATACTTGTGGTTGTCTCAAATCTTCCTTTTCTTTCCTTCTAGAAATTCCTCTTCTTTGTGCTGAAGAGCAGTGATGTGCTGGACATCCTTGTTCCAATCTTGTATTTTCTCAATGATGCCAGAGCAGACCAGTGTAAGTTGGTTATTTTCAATACTTGGGATGATCTGTGCTTGACAGTTGAGCTAGAATGTTTAAGATGCTTCCTCCCTACTACTGTGGTGCTGTGGCATGTTGAGTGTGTGTTCCTAGCCTTCTGCAGTGTGGAGCAGAATGGTTCAGTTAGCTGAAGTGTTAATGGTTGTTATGGACTGGAAGCAGGATGTGATCCACACCTCTACTCAGGGAAGAGAGATCCTTAGCATGTGTTAACTTGTTTTGATTCCTAGTGTCAAACTGTGTCCCTGATCCCATGAAGAGGGTGAAGGGAGCCTTGGGTATAAATCAGACATAACTCCATCACTGAATAGTGGAAGGAACTTGGAACTTTCCTACTACAGTGATGGGTTTACATCAAGAACATAGTGCAGAAAAGCATGATCTGGCCAAGGCTTAACATTGTACTGGCCCTGTTGATATGCTTGGGAAGGACACTGGTGCTGGCAAGAGTACCACTGGTACTGGAAAGAGCCAGGTACTGGCTCTGTGTGGGATCTTGTCAGAAAGGTCTGGTCTGTGCAGTTATTTTCAGTCCCATAGCGTTTCTCCTCTCTCCTCACTGCCCTCCTGTCTTCAGGAGTCCTCTGACCTCACTGATGTGTAGGTTGTTTGTCTTTATTTCCCTGCAGCACGAGTGGGCTTGATGCACATTGGGGTTTTTATCCTCCTGCTTCTGAGCGGGGAGCGGAACTTCGGGGTTCGCCTGAACAAGCCCTATTCTGTCCGAGTGCCTATGGACATCCCTGTCTTCACAGGGACACATGCAGACCTGCTCATCATAGTGAGTATAGTGCCAGCAGTTGTGTTCTGTCCCTCCTGAACTCCTGTTTCATACCTCCACAAATAATTGTCCTCCTTCCTCCTTCAACATCCTCGTCCTTCCTAGATTGCCAGCCCAGTGAGTAGCTAGAGAGCTCTTGGGATCCATCCAAGCCCTGGTGGGATCTTTGCACGCTGTTCACCTGAGGTGATGTGTCTGGCAGGGTGCATATGCATGAGGTGTGATTCCATCTGCATGAGATGATCCCAAAGAACAGGATCCCAGATGGCACTGGACTGATATCTAAAGGACTCTGGGATTGGCATGAGTGAGATGGGTGCATGGTCTCTGCCAAACTTGACTGCAAGTGGGGAAGGCAGGAGATCTGACTGCATTGCTAGCTCTGTCCCAGGTAACCAGAGTTGTGTGGAGCACATCTGTCAGAATGGGAGCAACAGTGATACTGAGCTCAACCCTACAGCTCTGGGTTGCTGGAAGGTTTCATTCAGCTCTCAATCTGTAGTGCTGAGGGCACAACGCTACCTACAAAAAGCTGTGTGTTTTGTCAGCCTCTTGTTACCCTTCTGTCATTTTAGTGCTCATTTGCCAAAGAAGAATCTCTCAGCAACCTCTGATAATCCTTCAAAAGATCCTCATTAGAAGGAGTAGGAAGAAATATGCCCACTGGAACTGCTCTTGACTCCGTTTTTGCTATTACATTCCATTAGTTTTAGATGATCTCTCTATTTTCATTATGCTGCAGGTCTTCTCTACAGGCATGCCACTTAGTGGTGGGAAGGCCAAATCTGATGTCTGAACTGGTTGTGAGGCAGTTGAATCTTTTCTTGGCTGAGGGTATAGTTAAGAAGAGCAGGACAGACATTTGAGTTAGAAGTTTGCACTAAGATCAAATGTGAAATAATTAGTTGTGTGGCATTTCAAGCAGCTCTCTTTATGGTTCAGTGTCAAACTCCACTGGAGCTGAATGAAAGATGTTTCTTGCTTCCTGGTGGTTTGTTTTTTGTCTCTAGCAGCCTGCTCATTTTGGAACAGCTCAGTCAGTTTCTGTTTGCAGTGTTGTAGAGCCCCAACCACATCCCCAAAGGATTCCTTGCAAATGAAAGCTTGCACTCTTGGTGCACAAATCTACAGTGAGAGCAGCCTTCCCCACCTGTGTAATTGTGGAGAGTGCAGGGCCCTGCCTAGGAAGGAATGGTGTCAGGAAGCGATTAGTGTGGGGGTGGCACTGGTTTTGGTTGAGAGGGTGCTTTCAGTAAGGTACTGCCTTGCTCAAGAACTCCTTCCTTACAGAACTCCTTCCTTACCACAGGTCTTTCACAAGATCATAACCAGTGGGCATCAGCGGCTGCAGCCTCTCTTTGACTGCCTGCTCACCATCATTGTGAACGGTAAGCACCCTGTGTTTGACACTGCAACCCACAGAGGGGACTGCTCTGCCTGCTCTCATTTTCCTCTCCCTCTGCTGCTACCTGTCCCCTCTGCCATTGACCAGTGTCAGTGACTGCTGCTGGAAATGGATCCTTTCCTGTCTGTGCTGGAGGTGGCAGCTGCAGATGAGACCTACCTGCAGGGTTATTGCCTGGGCTCAGCCCGATGGGGCAGAGGGACAGCAGAGTCCTTGGAGTGGCACAAGGGCATTTGCCAGAAGGCCTGGTGAGGGTGGTTGGCAGTACTACCCCTTTCCAGCAGGGAGTGCCACCTCTCCACTGTGGCAGTGCCTTCCTGTGGGCTTAATGAGTGTGCAGGTGGCTCCAGTGGTGTGAGCTTTTCAGGAGGTGCACCAGAGATGATGTTACTAGTGTAAAAGTGTAAAGCTACCCAAGACCCTTTAAAAGCAGAATGCTCTGCTTTACTAGGTGATATCTCTTTCACTTCTCTTCTATTTGGCAATGTTTCTCTGGAACCCTGTTGAGCTCAGCTATACCATGAAGCTTTCCCAGAAGTACAGGGTGGGAAAGTGGTAAGAGTAACACTTTTAGTTGTGTTGTTAGGTGAAGAAATGCACCAGTTTTCATTTGTTTGCCTTGCACAGTGTCTCCATACCTGAAATCTCTCTCTATGGTGGCTGCTAACAAGTTACTGCATCTCCTGGAGGCTTTTTCCACCACCTGGTTCCTATTCTCTGCTGTCCAGAACCACCATCTTGTTTTCTTCTTGCTGGAAGTTTTCAACAACATCATTCAGTACCAGTTTGATGGTAAGAGACTGACTGACTGCTGTGTTTAGTGGGTTTGCACTAGTTTAGTCCAAGAGAACATGAGGTGAATGTTCAGAGAAAGTCCAAAAAGGTGAGAGAAGGGGAGAAGTATAGAAACCAGGTACATGGCAACTTGCCTAGGATGGAGAGATTGGGTTAGCAGGCAGTCAGTGTTGGGCCCTGACCCAGACACTTTGGCTTAGAGCAAAATGAGATGGCAGCTAATTAGTAGCATAAACATACTGACTCTGAACCTGTAGACTAGGTGGTGAGATGGGTAGAGGGGAAGAAGAAAGGAAAGTGAGTGTGTAAAGCTTGTGATGGGCTGGATGCTGCTGTGAAACTCTGCATGTTGCTCAGCAGTGGAGGTGAGGGACAGAACAACTTCCAACTCCTTAAATGTTTGAAAGTGCCTCGGTTCTGCTCTGGCAGGTCAAATAGCCCCATCCAAACAAAGTTATGGCACTTGCTGCCTTTCCAGGAAATGCCTTATGCTTTCCCTCCTAAAAGCATAATACTCTTCTACCTCAAGGAAATAAGAGAGATTCCTTAACCTGCTCAAAATGTAATGTTTTCCTTTAAACCTGCAAATCAGGAGTGCCCATTCTGCTTCCCTAAGCTTGCAAGTGGTGGCTGCTAGATCCTGAAACAGCTGTTGTGACTGTGATTTTTTGGTTTTAGGGGATGGCTTCTTTCTGTTCTCTGCCACCTTGCAGACAGTAACAGTTCTGACCTTTTGGCTTTGCTATTTCAAGCCTGTTTCTCCTCCAATGGAATGCCCCTGATTTGTGTTATGATGCCTTTTGAAGATGGCAAAATGTTGAGTCTTGGCTTACAACCTTTTTTTTTCCTCCCAAAAATAGGTGCTAATGTGTTGTTTAAACTGTCCTTTTTCTTCTCAGTTGTTTGAATGTCAGTTTCTAAGCCACTTCTTGTCAGCCTTCCAGCCGAGGGAGGAGTTCACTCAATTTTCTGTACTGCTTTGTAGTGGCTAAGAGCTCTGCTCTTTCTTCCTTCTGCCATTGCCTCTGTGGGTGGAAGCATGGTTCCCTGAGCTCGTGGGTACCCCAGGAGCTGTGCTGTATCAGCAGAGCTCTTAGAGTCTGACTCCTCTGCTTGTTCTGTTGCTGTGCTTCCCAGGGAACTCCAATTTGGTCTACGCTGTGATCCGCAAGCGGAACGTGTTTCACCAGCTGGCCAACTTGCCCACGGACTCCCAGGCCATCCAGAAGGGTCTGCAGCGCAAGAAGAGAGCTCCTGAGCCCATCTCCCGCACCAACTCCCAGGATGGGGTCTCCATGGAAGGGTCCCGGCCTGCTGCCCCTGCTGAGCCAGGGACTCTGAAGACAAGTCTGGTGGCTACTCCAGGTCAGCTCTGGTTTGCCTCTGTAACAGGAGAGAGCTTTGTTTTCCCTGTGAGGTACACTGTGGGCTCACCCTTTCACTGGGTGTGGGAGAGATTAAGAGTGTACATCTGTGAGTGACTGACTGCCTTTCAGTCTGAGGTGTAGAGCAGTTTGCCCAAGCTAATCACAACTGAGTCCAAGTGCCCTGAGTTGCTCTCCTGTCAGACTCAGTGTCTAATCTTAACCTTTTGCCTCAGTTGAACTGTGCTTGTGTGAACCAGCTTCCCTCTTTCAACAGGAAACATTTGCTTAGAGCTCCTTTGGGGTGCTGAAGTCAAGGCTAGATCTCGCTTCTCCTGTTGAAAGGAGAGCATGTCAGATGTCAGCAGATGCATAGGGTGTCTGGGCATGATAGGGCACAGAAAAGAACCCTGCTTTTAAGCATATTTAATTTACTTGAGTTTCTGAGGGTGTTTTTTCTCTTCTAAGCAGGAATTGACAAGCTGACAGAGAAGTCACAGGTGTCAGAGGATGGGACCATGCGTTCCCTAGAGCCTGAGTCTTCACAGCCTCCTCCAGAGGGTAACCCACCCTCAGCTGTGAGCGATGGGGAGCCTTGGAGTGGGGTAAGGCCAGACACTGGTGTGTAGGGAAGGGCTAGGCTGTGAAATGTACTAAAATGGGGGCCTTGGAAGGAGAGGTCTGTTTGGCCCACTGAAGAAAGGCAGCATCTTGAAGGCAATATGTACATGTGCACTGTGCTGGGGAACAGAAGCATCGTGTTGGAGACTCTGCAGAGGTGCTCTGTGCTGGAAAAAACTGTGGGTCACAAGTGTTGGCTTTGGTCTCAGGCAGTTGCCCATTAGCTGCCCCATCTGACTCCAGCAATGCTGTTTGCATGTCTGAATGTTTGTGGGGTGAGGGCCAAAAAGCAGACAGGAGGTGTGGAGGGCAGTAAAGCAGTGGGTGTGGGATATGCTGTGGGGAGAATCATCACTATCATGATGTTTTCAGGTAGCACACACCTGTTTCCAGGGACTATGATGTTTCAGGCTCTCTGAACACTGTCTTCTTTCTGTGCTGCAACCTGGTTCAAACCTACTCAGTTAAGATAAATTAATAGGAGATACTAGATAAATTTTAGGATACTTACCCTTATGACTGATAGAGTTTCCTTCCTTGATCTGTTGCAATGTTCTTCCTTTATCAGTCCTAACCATTGCCAAAGTGTCTCATGAAATGTTCAACAACCTTCCTATTACAGTGTCATTCCATCTTACCTCTCCTGTATGTGTCAGCTGGATGGCAGCTGTGAGGGGGCAAGGGCTGTGGGAGAGTGAGGAGGAAAGAGGAAGACAGTGGCATCCTCTAGAGGAAATCGGAGATCTTTATGGTTTTGAGTTTCATTTGTAGAAGCTTGATGAGGACACAGCACCACAGCTGGAAAAGCTGGGGGGAAAGTCAGCAGAAAGTGAGTTGTATTGCTTATTCTTCAGTGTGATTTGCTTTTGTGGTGTTTTTTACTTTTAAAAATAACATTTCTTGGCAGGAGACATCACACCCCCGACGGGATCGAAGGCGTTTGTCCAGTGCCTCCTCCACTGGACAGTGGACCCCAACTCCTGACTGGGTAAGGGAATCTGGACAGAGGAAAAGAACTGTGGCAGAAATGCCCCCCACACACCCCCACTTCCCCTGCCAGCAGACTCCCTCAGAGGAACATTTTTCTCATGAGGAATGTTTTTGACTTGTGGTCAAAGCTCCAGAAGTTCAGTACCATCTGTGAAGGTCTTGTTTTCCCTGTTTGAAACCAATGTGCCACTGGTTTCATAACTCATGGCTCATCATTCTAGTGCTGCAGGATTTATTGCATTGCTGTTGTGTACTCAGTTCAGCCACCAAATCTGTGATGTTTGTAAACCTCATTTGTTGTAGGGATAATGGAGGTAACTGTAGAAAAATTGCTACTGCAGTGCACTGATTTCTCTGGGGGCTTTTCTACTTCTAGGTGATGTCTTGGAAGACCAAGCTTCCCCTGCAGACAATCATGAGGCTCTTACAGGTGCTGGTCCCTCAGGTGGAGAAGATCTGCATTGACAAGTAAGTGCCTTTTTGGAGAGAAAGGACTGGGCAGTATGTGAAGAGCTCTGTGAGGTTGGCAGGGTTTGATGAATTTGGAGGATCTTTAAGAGGAGACCTTGTAAAGTACAATTGAAAACATCCTGGTCTCAGCAGAGGAGATGTTTTCCTTGCCCAGCTTCTTGTCTGATCCCTTCTTAGTTCTTCTTTACAGTGAAGTGAGAGTGTTCTTGGTGCCACACAGTCACTAGCTCTGTTTAAACTGACACTTGATGCTGCAGCAGTTTTGGGGGTGTCTGTGGGATTTGCTAAGGATATTCTTGATCTGTCTCTTTGCAGAGGTCTCACTGATGAATCAGAGATCCTCAAGTTCTTGCAGCATGGCACACTGGTGGGGCTGCTACCTGTACCTCACCCCATCCTCATTCGCAAGTACCAGGCTAACTCGGGCACTGCCATGTGGTTCCGCACCTACATGTGGGGAGTTATTTATCTGAGGTAAGCCAGCTGCCTGCAGCCCAACATCATCTCTTCCAAAGACCCTGTGGTGGTAGTGGGGGCTGTCTCTAGACAGAATTGCATCCACTTGACCAGCTCTGGATTGCCTCATGTTGACAGAAAGATGTTCTGTTGGAAGGCTGTAGGCTGAATTAGCTGCTCCAAACTTTGCTTGAGCAGGGGATGTGAAGGGAATTGTTCTGCTTGTTTGGACCTGGTTGCCCCAGGGAATAGAAAAGATGCCTAAGGGGGGATGGGGCAGAGATTACAGGTAAAGCTCTGGCTTTGTGGGATGTAGATACTGTCAGCCCTTCAAGGTGCTGTTGTCTCTCAAGGAGTGATTTCCCCTTTTGCAAAGTTGGAGGCATTCTGTGTAGCCAGCTCCTGTAATCTTGGCTGTGGTTTGAATTCCATGCACCTGGCCACAGAGTGAAGTGGCTCTTGTCTTTCTCTCTCAGGAATGTGGATCCCCCTATCTGGTATGACACTGATGTGAAGCTGTTTGAAATTCAACGGGTCTAAGAGAGCACTTACCTCTACCAAGAAAAATACACTGGATCTAAGGACTGCTGTGTGCTGCTCCATCACAGCTATTCCTGCATTTCACATCCAGCTGAGAGACCAAAAGGACAATCACTTCATTTACCTCCCTGTCATGTAAAGCTTTAATTGGGACCTGCTTGGACATCCTTTCCCCCAGCTTACTTCTCTTCCCTCACCCTTCATCATGAATCTCAAGTGAAAGATGTCTAAGGGATTGTCCATTATTGTGGTTGCACTAGAAATTAAACTGTTCTTAGCTCTTCTGCTACTCTTTTGCTCCTGGTTGTGGTGTGGAAACCTATCTGACCCTGTCCTTTCCCTGGTCAGAGTCAGCATTTAATTGAAAAAGACCAGCTGTAAATTGGGTGCAGGGGAGAAGCTGCTATTCCTGCAGGAGATGGGGTTTGGAAATGGCAGTCACTTTCCTGTGGCTCCATGAAGTTTCCAGGGCATACCTTCTGGCTGCAGGTGTCTCCCTGGTGTCTCAGTTGCATATTGGTAGGGAAGCTTTTCCCACATCAACAAAGAGAGAAGTTGTTGAAGGAAAACTGTGTCTCAGTTCTGAATCTCTCCTCCTTTCCTGGAAAGCTGCTTAAGAAGTTTTGTACAGCAGGTGCTTTGGTGTGGTGTGAGAAGTTTTTCCTTGGCTTCCAAGCCCAGCAGCATGTCCTTCATGGTGGGCTGCTGCAGTGAAGGGTTTGTCACTTTGGAAAGCCCTAGTGAATCCATGTGAGTACACAGGAAGGGGCTGGTTCAGTGAGAGCAAGGAGAAGAGACCTGACTGTTAAACTCTGTAGTCTTCTCCTGTTGGCTGAATGGACAACATAGCCTGTGTTTGAAAGGAACCATTTCCTTCTCTGCCTGGCAGGCTGATGCAATGCAGGGGCTGGAAGGCTCTTTTGCACACTGCTGTCTAAGGCAGGGGATTGAGGGAGGCACTCAGGGAAGTTGGAGGAGGAATTTGGAAGTTGGGAGGAGAAAAGGCATCTCCATGTCAGTAGGGAGTGGAGTGTGCTGCAGTAAAGTTCAGTTCTTCAGGGCATTTTGCTAGTGACCAAGTAGTCAGATCTTGAATGTATTGGGTCCCAAGCACATGAAGCTTGGGAAGCCAGAGTTAGAGCTGGGAAAGCTGCTGCTGCTGGCTTGGATCAGCAGCACATGGTTGCACCTTGGTAGGTGGAGACATCCCAGAGTCCCATTTGGTGTTCTGATGGGCTGCTGTCTTAGACATGTATGTCTTCAGACAGTGAAATGGGAGGGGTCCTGTCATGAACAGAGACCTTTCCCTCCCCACCAAAGCCTAGTTCTTGGTGCTCTGGTATTTGGCCTGTTGGGAGAATCACTGGCCATGCTGTTTGCCACAGAACCAGTGGGATCTCTCCATGGAAACTGGTCTCACAGGTTAAAGTAAAGGACCAGGGGTGGCACACACCTGTGTGTCCTGTAACCCTTGCCTAAGTTTTGGAGCTAGAGTGATAGCAACACAACCATCATATCCTAGAGAGGGACCTCCTCTAGGGTAGTGCTGGCTCATGCTAGCTGGTAGCAAGGGATTTTCTCCTTTGGGAAGTGGACTAGAGTCCCAGGCCAGTTACAAGCTGAAACAAAACCTGAATGGTTTCCTGAAGGATAAATATCTGAATTAGAGAGAGGTTATTCTTCCCCCCACCCCCCAGCCCCATCTCCAACCCACTTTGCCATCTACACTACTCCCATCCTGACCTCATCTGTTCTGCTGTGAACAGGGGGAGGTCTCTCTCACTTGGAATCTCTCTCATGTATCAGAATGTGATTTGGTGGAGCCAGCCTCTGATTGTATGGCACTTGCACCTCACAGCTGGAATGGGGCATCCTGCGTTCCACATGCTTGCCTCTTCCCTCCCATTGATCTGCTGGTTCTCATCACCTCTTCCATCCTCTGTTTTCTGCTTTGTTTCTTTGTGACTTTCTCTGGAAACCTTTTTGTTTGTTTCTTGGTGTTTGGAGTCTGATTCTTGTTCTGTGGAAATCGACTTGCACTGTAAACTATTTGCTTACTTACAGAGAGAAAGATAAAGATTATCTGAAACATGCAGTTGCTTGCTTGTTTGTTTTGTTTGGGTTTGGGTTTTCTTTTCCCCAGAAAGAGGTTTCTAATCTTGTTTGTCTTATGCTAGGGTGATTTGTGCTACTGGGAGGCCAAGTGCTGGCTTCCTCTGCAGCATGTGGATTTTTTTGGTAACCAGAAGTGAAGATTGGACTCTGGAAAATCAGCCTGAACTGTGTGGTGTTCGCCATTTCTGTGTCTATGGCATGAGACATCACCAAAGGTAGCTGCTTCAGAGGGTACAGAAAAGGAACTAGATCAGACAAGATCAAGTCTCCTGACTTTATGAACCAAGCATTAAAACCTTTGTGCAGTTGAGACCCATGAAACAGGCATGGTGACAAAAGATGGTGGAGCAAATGACAAAGGAGCAGGTGGGTCACTGACATGCCATGGCTGTGCTGGATTCAGGACTCCTGGCTAGCTCACTTCTCCCTAACCTTTCAGATTGCTGTGCCTAGCCCTGCTGTCAGACTGAAGGAGCCAAAGCAAGTTTTAATCACATGTAAACTGTGAGTTCATTGTTTTACCCCTCCTGGAGGTAAACACAGTTAGTCTAGAGATAGAAGCCTCCCAAGTGAAAGGGCTGAAACCTTGGACCCAACGTCTCTTTGACCTGGAAGGGTGCTTTTGCTGTTGCCTGTTGCAGGATTTCTTACCTTCATCTGCTGTGTTGGAAGTGGGTGTTGTTAGGAAAGGACTTAGAGGACTTGGTCATTTGTCTGATGTGACTGTGGGTAAGAGCTGGAGCTGGTGGGCTTCATTCCTGTCTGTGCTCATGGTGTATTTGGGTAGTTCACCTGTTTACCAGCAAGAAATCACAGCCAGCTTCTCTTTCAGCCTATACTTGTACATAGTTCCTGTGGGACTTAGTATTTATAGCTCAGCTCTGAAGTCACCTGCTCAGTGGAAGCTGAGTAACTTAAACAGTGATTTATCTATGGGCCTGCAGATAAAATGCAGGGCAGGGGTTTGCCCATGAAGTCTATCATTGTTTCTCTCTAGGCTATCAATAATGAGGAAGAAAGTTTTAGATGGTGTTTGTAATTTGAAAGCACTAGACCTTGGCATGTGTCTACTGTAGATCCCTTGGCACAAACTGGGACATGAGAATAATAATTAACTTTATTGGAGTCGAATATACTCAGCTGTTATTTCTCATGTCATATTTCTGTTGACACAGGCCTGAGTAAAAGCACTTACTGGGCAAAGTTCATGCACATGCAGTTGTTCTCACTTAGCTTCACAGGAAGATGCTGTCATTGCCTGAATGCTGAATCCTAAAGGGAGTGGAATGTGTCTGGTCAGGAGTTTCTAGCTGTCAGCACTGTTACTGTCTACAGAGAGTTTTCTTTTCTAGGACACCACAAAACCCCCATAAATAGAGGAGCAGAAGCATTACCATGGATGCCTTTTGTCCCATGCTGCTGTGGCCTTGGTTAAGAGCCCTGAAAGACTTTGATGGTAAAGCAAGGCCTTCCCTTAAATCTCATAACTTCTGAGTGCTAGTGTGGTGTAAGTCAGTGTCAGCTGACTTTGAGTGAGGGCAGAGCAGAGCCATAGATTTCACAGGATACATGTGAAAATTCAGTCTATTTCCATCCATCAGGCTGTGTGTTTGGGACCCATAGCTGCAAGCCACCTTGCTTTCTCCTGTGCTTTCAAAGCAAGCATCTCCTGTGGAACAAGTGCTACCAGGTCTTTGATCTGGCCCCACCTGGTGCAGCCATGTTCCTGTATGCACAGTGCATCTTCTGAAATGCTTGTGGATGGGCAGAGCTGTGCTGCTGTGAGGATCAAAGTGTTGGGGCAGGGAGGGATTCACAGTAGATTTGGCAGTAGTTCTTCCTTGCACTAACTCAGTGCGTGGTGATTGCTTGGTGCTACTTGTGCATGATGGTAAGATCAGCCATAGTGCTTCTCTAGGGTTGCTCTGGGACTGCCTGTAAGGAGGAGGAGTGTTTAGCCTCTGTAAGGCCAGGTAGTGTTACTGTTTCTGCTTTCCATCATTGGAAAAGATGCACTGAAGCAGTGCAGGTCTGAAGGTCTGTCCTGATCCTCAGTACCAAGAGCTTGGCACTAAGTGGGATTGGCTTCTATGGTACTCACACAAGTTGATGTGCCAGGTGGCAGCAGCAGGAGCAAACAGAACTCCTCCCTGTCCTGAGCACTACAGTGGCTACCAGCTTCTTCCTGAAAATCACACAAAAGTCTGCATTTGGTTCCCTTTTGGATGACTGTGAATGCATGTGCTTCTGGTGTTGCTGGAGCTGACACAGCTCTTCTGTGCTGCAGGGGGGTGGGTTGGTGATCAGTGGTTGGGCTGGTGGTCCTTCAGAGTTCTGTGAAGTGTAGGTCAGTCTTTGTTGCTTTGGTTGAAGCCTGCTCTTTCACTCTTGTCTGGAAGGTTTCAGTAGGAGCCAGCGAAGTCCTGCTTGCTGCCATACAGCATCTACTGGAAGACTACCAGCATGAATGCTTCTGTAGAACAGTTAGACAGTTTGTGTATGGGCTTTGAATCTGTCCTCTACAGAGGAAAAAATGGTAATACAAACCACCCTCCTTTTCTCCTGGAACTCATGGAGATGTTGTGCAAGGAGAAAGTCAAAGCAGAAGCTGGAGAGAGAAAAAAAGCTTGAAAGCTTCCATATGCATATCTGCTGCTTCCTGCATCTTTGTTCAGCACTGCTGTTTCACCTCAGCCTCTGGGGAGGGGAGTCAGCTTGGTTCAGGCTGTGACATAGACCTCCAGGAGCCCCCCAACAGAGTGCATTCTGTAGAACACGCCAAGGGGGAGGCCGAAGTTCACAATCACAAACCAGGTGGAGTAGCCATAAAATGACTTTTCCAGCCCATTCTCGAAGGCAGGGTGAGCCCCAAATGTGGGCATGACCCAGAGCTAAAGAGATGCAAGGGAAAAAGAGCAGAAGTCAGAGGATGACAAACTGTCTCCTACCTGCACTCTAATCTCAGCGCTGGCCCAAAAGGTTGTAGGAATATTTAGAGAGTATCAGAGGAGTCTCCCTGCCAGAGGGGAGAAGGAAAACCCTCTAGTTATGCTGCTGAATCCTTGCTCTCAGTCAAATCCTATTGAATTCCTGGCAACCTAGTGACAGCCTGATTCTGCCCCAGCCAGGTTCATCTTTCTACAGAATTTCCCTCTTTTCTTGGCCAATTTGTTTTCACTGGGTTAAGGCTGCAGTGAAGATGCATGTTGATTCAAGTTCCCAGAGCACAATGTGCCTTATTTGGTGAGTTTCAGTCCTGGAGACTCAGGCTTACAAAGACTCACTGCTGGTGCCTCGTGTTTCTCCTCCTGTCTCATGAAACACCCTTAGTGAGTTCAGGGATTTATTTGGGATTTACTTTGGGATTTATTAGCTGTCACTTTCCTGCACCTGGGAAACCCAGTCATATTTGACTCTTAGGTTAAAAGAGAGACCTTATAATTCCAAGAGTGGGGTAATGACAGCAAAAATAGTCTTGGCTTGCCTCACTGGTCAGTTAAAACGTGGTGGGAAAAGGTTTCTTGTGTGGGTTAGTGATCCAAGAGAAAGACAAGGAGAGCACATCTATATCATAGGTCACTATGGCTCAGCCAAGCTGTCATGCAGCAGAGAGAGCAATACTTACTATGATGTTGCACAAAACCAAGAAGAATGAGATCTCCCTTAGTGCTCTTCTCTTCCAGCTCAGGTTAGAGTAGCTATGGATATAGGACAGAGAAACCTTCCGAATCTCCTGTCCCAGCTCCAGCATGCTCACTCGTCTCTGGTCATAGGCTTCAGGATTCTCTTCTTTCATTTCTTCCTCTTTGCCAGGAGACATCTGTGTGTCCTCCTGTTTGTTGCTTGTCATGGTTTCCTCTTCACTGGGTAGCTCTGAAGTCACTGCCTGCTGCCCAGTGTGTCCTGTGTGTCCGGCCTCAGTCGCTGCTAAAAAGCGCTGCCGGTGAAGCCCATCAATGATGAAGACGTTTTGGGTGATGTTCTGAAAGATGATGAGGACAGAATAGGACAGGATGAGACTGTTCAAGAGTTCCATGGGATCAGTGGCCACAAGAGCAACAATGGAGAAGTAGGACATGCCAATTTGGCCGAGGGCTGCCCCCATCAGCAGGATCACATCCAGGCTGCGGGTTGGGTTCTTCAGCGTATCCAGCTCCTTCTTTTCCAGAGCATGGATGATTGTCCCAATCACTGCAGCCACACTCATCAGGGGCAGGAGCACAATGTAGTAGGAGTAATACATCACAAAGACCTGGTGGCTGGGAAATGAGCCAGTGGCCTGGATCTGGTACATCATGAAGACACAGATCCCGATGATCACAGTGATGGCACCCAGCAGTGGCCCAAAGACCACCCCCTGGAGCTTGAACTTGGGCTTGGTGTGAGGGACGTGGTGGTGGCTGATGCGTCTGCCCACGTTCTTCCACATGACGTAGAGCACGGAGCAGCAGACGAGGCAGTACTCGGTGTTGAAGGGGTAGAGCAGGATGTAGCCCTTCTGGAAGACTTTGCAGATAGTTGTGTTTGGGCAGGTGCATGAGGTAGTCTCATTGCCTGGAGCATGAGAAGAGGAAGGCAACAATTAAGAGGGAGGTGGCCTGAATTTCATGGCTGTCTTGGGGAGTTTCTTGTGAGCAGGCACAACATCTGTCTCTATGTGCCTCGGAAACTGTGATCACTAGGAAGTTAAGGTATGACCCCTCAGTACCTGAGACTGGGAGGATTCAGCATAACAGGGTTTAACAAATGTCTTTTCCCAACTATGTAGAGCTCCTCTTGGTCAGCACCATGGTGCTGGGTCAGAGAGCACCCTTCCTTCACCATGAAGCCTTCTCTATCTCTACTCTTGGGATATTAGCTTCCCCTTTTTATTTCCCCATAGAAAAAAAGAAAAGCACAGCAATTACCTGAGTCTCTTCTAATCTGGCAATGGTTTGCTTGCAGTTGACAGGTAAGGGTGAGCAAAATGCTAATTTGTGGTGGACTTTTCTTTTACTAGCCCTCAGTTCCAGGGTTTCACAGGAGGTCCACCCCCCTAGAGAAAGACATTCTCCCCTTGCAGCTCATTTCCTCCAATGACAGGGAAATTGCAGCATTTGGGTGAACTGGTGGTGATACCTCAGTCGCTGAGACCAAGATCTGTTGTCTCCCTAGAAGTCATCTATGTCAGCCTCACAGAAACAGGGATGTGAAAAAGGAGCCTTGCCTGCAAAGCGCTCATCCACCTCCCGCAGCTGAGAGTCGATCTCCATGTGAATGGTGTCATTGGTCACAGCCAAGAGCCAGAGGAGGAGGTTGGTGGCTATGGTCAGCATCAGCCCACACCTGGGAGAAGAGAAAAGCACTTCTATTGTATGTTGCCTGTGGAGATTGTTCATGACCTGCCATGTGGTGCTACCCTTACACAGATGTGTGTGAACAGTGCATTTGTGCCTGGGCTGGATAATTGGCATGGGTGCCTGATGTCACACACCCAAACACGGCTGAGGATGTTCCCATTCGTGTCTGTTCTGTGACTTTCAGCACCCAAATACACAAGAGGACATTCCCACCTGGCCGTTTGCAAAGGAGCAGGGCAGGCAGGGCCAGGCTTGCTGGTGAGGGGTGCAGTTGAGGAAGGGAAGACTAAGACATCTCCCAGTGGCAGGAATGGGAAGGCCACCCCACCTCATCCTGCAGTCAATGAAGTGATCTCTGGGCCATGCAGCAGGAAAGTGTTTAGGGTTGGGAGGAAGCAACAAGCTTTGCAAGCAGTCCAAGACACAAGTGAAGGGTGAAGGAGCTGGTGAGCTCAGGGCAGTGGAAGGAGGATAGGCCAGGTCAAGTCATAGCTTGGTTCTTGTGTGATGCAGAATACAGTGAGTCTGTGAGAGCAGATGAAGACAGTTCTAGAAGGAATAGTGGAGGTCATAAGCAGAAGGAAAGGAAGAGTTTCTTTAGAGCAGCAGAAGGCAGAGTTGGTTTCCCCCCCTTCTTTGTACCTGGTGAAGTTGTGCTGGACTTGAATGCAGTCCTTAGAGTGATGCCACAGGAAAAAAGCCTGCAAATTGATAGTGAGAATGGCGTGAGCAGGGTGAAGCTGGCAGCCTGCTGCACACGTGGTGGAAAGGGACAGGCAAGCAAGATGGCATGTGTGTGTGGGAGCAAATGTGCCTCTGTGCAAGTGATTGCAGGGGCATGACTGTACTTGCATCTCACAGAATCCCAGCATGGTAGGGGTTGGAAGGGACCTCTGGGGACCATTTTGTCCAAACCCACCCCCCACTAAAGCAGGGTCACCCAGAGCAGGTTGTCCAGGATCATGTCCAGGTGGGTTTGGAATCTCTCCAGAGAAGGAGACTCCACAGCCTCTCTGGGCAGCCTGGGCCAGTGCCCCCATCACCCTTACAGGAAATAAGTTTTTCCTGGTTTTCAGGTGGAACCTCCTGGGTTGCAGTTTGTGTCCCTTGTCCTGTCACTGGGCACCACTGAGAAGAGTCTGGCTCCATCCTCTTGCCCCCACCCTTTAGATACTGATGAGCATTGATCAGATCCTCTCTGGGTCTGCTCTTCTCCAGGCTAAGCAGCCCCAGGGCTCTCAGCCTTTTCTCCTCCCAGAGATGTTCCAGTGCCCTCAGCATCTTTGTGGCCTCTGCTGGACTCTCACCAGTAGTTCCTTGTCTCTCTTGAATCTGGGAGCCCAGAAATGGACACAATATTCCAGATGTGCCCTTGCTAGGGCAGAGTAGAGAGAGAGGAGAACCTCCCTCGACCTGCTGGTGACACTCTTCTTAATGCACCCCAGGAGAGCATTGGCCTCCTTGGCTACAGGAGCACATTGCTGGCTCATGGTGAATTTGTTGTCCACCATAACTCCCAGGTCCTTCTCTGCAGAGTGGAGTGGAGACATGTGCTGCACCTAGTGCAGCTCTAGGAGATCTGCTTTTCTTTCTCTTTTACATCTGTGGGTGTTTTGCTGCTGAGATGGGAACTAGTTTACTTTTCAACTATGGCTTTGGTTCTGGAAGGAAGAGGTTTGGTACCAAAGTAACAAGTTGCAAATAGTATAAGATATTTTTGTGCACAAAGGATTTTGTTGATGGATGCATTAGCAAATAGGGAGGCTGAGTTTCAGGCTGGTGCAGACACCTCTGCTAAAATCTGAATTTTTCTCTCCTCTCTCCCTACTTTGATGCTTTAAAACAAGCTCCTGTGCATCCTACAGTGTGTCAGGTATTGCTAGAGTGATTTCTTTCTAAATCTTACTGCTTTGTCTCTCAGTCTGGCACACGAGGAGTGTGAGTGGCATTTGAAATGGCATGTGACACTTTAATGCCTCTAGATCCTCACAGAATCCCTCATTTTGCCAAGTCTCTCCAATTCCCCCCACCCCTTGGGCTCCCAGGAATGGGCCGGAGAGAACAAGCAAGCTTCTGGAAGGGTCATGTGCAGTACCTGAGTGCAAATAAAAAGGATTCCAATGCTGGGGAAGACAATTTCCACCTTGGATTTGCACTGGATGAGAATAGTGCTGTAGCCAATGTGACACACGTTCAGGAGGACGCTGAAAGTGCAGAACAGCAGCACTGACCCTGGACAAACAGCAAAAGCACCAGGAAATAAACAAAGACATGTCT
Source organism: Galbula dea (assembly GCA_013399015.1). Taxonomy (NCBI): domain Eukaryota; kingdom Metazoa; phylum Chordata; class Aves; order Piciformes; family Galbulidae; genus Galbula; species Galbula dea. The sequence goes on along the minus strand of VWZX01004773.1, from coordinate 1,159,011 downwards.
GTGAAGCATCAGAGCCTGACTGGGGACTGGAGACCTTATGCACCTTGGATCTGGGTGGAGCTGGAGGCCTTCCTGTTTGGTGGGATAGGGTTTGGGACCCGAGATGAATGCAGGTCTGCTGAGGCTTTTGGCAGCACCAGTCTGCAGAATTGATTCTCCCTTTTGCCTTTGACATCTCTCTGCAGCTTTAGGTACTTGGGAACCTTGCAACTTTCTTCCCTTTAATTCTCTGTGCTTAATTAACAAGACTGTGCTAATTAGAAACTCCACAGTAGACCAGAGGCAGGGCTGCTTGGAGGAGTGTCCTCTCACAAAGTGTGGCAACTACTGATGGGAACTCCCCCAGGAAAGCCTGCGTGTTACTGGGATGTGACTCACTGGCCAGGAATCTTCCCTTGGAAACAGGACTGTTGTGATGCTAAACAAGAAGGAGGCATGGGGCCACTCGAGCCTTTGAAGGTGGTGGTGGTGTTCTCTCACATTGCCAAGTGGTCCTGCCTAAAACCTTTCGTACTTCTCTCCGCTTGAGCTCAGTTGTTGCGGTGGCTGCAGGTGGGAGATGCCTGGATTGTGCTTTGGGAAGGGACCACAGAATGGAGTTGGACTGGAGGCTGCAGGGAAGCCACGTTCAGCACTTTCCTGCCTGCTCTGATTCCTCTGTGTGACAGCCACTGCTCCCCTCTCTCCCCCCAGCCTCGCACCGCAAGCTGACAGGGCACTGGCACATTCCGAATGCCCTAGCTATACCTCCTGTGGCTTCTAGTCCCTGGAGTAGTAGGGGAAGGATTTCTTTCTTTTCTAGGCACGGGAAAGAAGGGGAAAGGCATGAGAAAAGAACTAAAAGCAGAACTTACCCCTGATCCAGATGGGCCCAGCATGAGAATCCCGGTGCAGCACCGCGTGTGGCTGCTGGCTGATGCCCAGCAGGTAGTAGATAATCCAGCACAAGCACAGGACCTTGAGGATGGAGAGTAGAATCCAGACCTCTGCCAGTGTGATGGCCACATGGTTGAAAATCATACTGCTGATGAAGGCACAGCCCAGAAACACCACGTTCATGGCCAGCAGCCCGGAGAAGAGCTGCCCAGCTTTCTGAGCTTGCCTGTCCCTCTGCTGCACTGAAGAGCAGTGGCGGAACAGCCAGAACTTCTCATAGTGGATTTGGGAGGTATCTGCTGGGGCTGCTGCTGCCCTGCTCTTGCAGTGGTTGCAGGACTTTTTCCTTGAGACTTTGTTGCCCGACATGGCTCATCTGCCTGGGGTCACCTGCTGTGTTGAACAAAGGGGAGGTTTAAAGTGAGGAGGTTGGGGGGGGACATGCTGAGGTGAGAGGTGGTGTGCTTTGCTGCAAAAGCCACTTGTGTGGCGATTTCCCTTCCTCCCTTTGCAGCTTTCCCTTCCCTCTCCAGCAGCTGGATGAGGGCAGAAAGAGATTGGTGTTTAGCCCAGGCTAGGCATTAAAAATTGCCTGGTGGACAGAGTCATTGCAGGGCAATAGGAAAAGGCCCTTCTGCCAAAAGCTGTCCAGAGGCACCTGCGCTGAAATGGATATTTGATGTCTCTGCTCTGCCCCACCAGTAATTGGAGCTGCTGGGACCAGATGTGCCCTAACAGTTCCTATCCTCACCTTTCACACCTTCTCTGTGCACAACCCTGGATTCAGGATTCCTCCTTTCCCTTTGTTGCTGTAAGGATTAGGTGGAAATACAGAGCAAGCTGAGACCTGCTCTAAAATTCAGAGCTGTTTGATTTTGGTTGATGAGTTCAACCTCTTCCTTGTGTTTTTGGGCTGTGAGAGTTACACCACGTTCCTTGTATGATCTCCCAGATTGTGGCAGAGCTGAAGAAAATAAAAAGAGGGTCTGTAAGTTTTGATCTAAGCTGCTGGGAAAAGATCCAACCTGTGACCCCGCAAGGCTGAGATTGGGACAGAGTTAATGCCTGATTTTCTTTCTTTTTCTACTAGGAGCACAGAAGGAAAAGCACTGAGCTGTGAGCACACAGACACAGAGGAATTTGAAGGATTGGCCCAGAAAGACATCCAGACCCTGAGAGCTTTTCTATTTGTCTTTTGGAAGAATCTAAGTGGGACTATATTGCTCATGAGAGAGGAATCTCCTTGCTGGTATACAGCCATCGAGCAAGATCAGCCTCCCTGTTGATTCAGCATATGGAAAGGTGCTTTCTCTTCAGGGTGTGACTCTGGCTGCAGTGGGGGTGGCTGGAGTGAAAGCAGACCCCTGAGATGTGTTTGAAGGTGAGGGAAATTGTATGGAGTTGTCCTGGGGCTTTGGGGGAGAAGTTATCTGAGAAGGGGTGGAAGTTTTAGTGCTTCCCTTTTCCTTTGCACATGCACTAAGGTGCTCTGTCTCCCTTTGCTCTCTGGGGATTTAGTATGCTTCTGTTAGTGGAGACTGACCTTAAACTCTTCCCAATTTTGGCTCCAAAACTCTCCTAGCTTATTAATGCAGGACCAAATGCTATCCTGTGTCCTAGGACCATAACTCCTCTGCTTTAGGGTCAGGAGAGGGAAGGGAGAGGCCATACGGTCAGAAAGATCAGATACAGAACCACCAGGAGGTACCCAAGCACCCAGACAAGGCTGAACACAGCAGCTGCTGCTGTGGCCCCCACCCACTGACCCCATAGTTATGTGCTGCTGAGAGCAGCCTAGCCCCAGCCCTTACCTCCCTGCAGCCTGCCCGGTGGGAGCAGCTGCTGCTGCAGCCTGGGTTACAGCTGATGCTAAAACCACTTGCTGTAGTGCCACCAGGATGCATGTGAGTCTGTCTGAGGGACCGAGGCGCAGGTGGAAGCAGTCAGGAGTGCTCCCCACTGAGTGCAGCCTCTGCCCTGAACCCATTGATTTTTTTTTTTCTGCCTTGTTTACTTTGGGTCTATTATTGTCATTAAGTTAATTACTCAGTGAGAAGCTCTCAGCTCTGCCAAGGGCAGCCAATGGGGATCGGCTCCTTTCTACACCCGCTGGGTTGCCCCATGCCAACTGCCTTGGCAAAGAATGTGCCAACTGGTAAAACCACAAGCTGAGGTGACTAATTTGTGCCATAGCTCAGGCAGGTATAGAGCTAATCTTCTGCTGGGAGGGTTTAGCTACACTGCTCTGGCTAAAATCCCCTTCAGTTCCACTCTCCCTTTTCCATTTTATTTTCAGTAGACCCTAAGATTTTTCTTTTCTCATATGTACCATTGCTTTGTGCTTTTATCTAGGGCACAGATACCCAAACTGATCCAAAAAGTAAAACTCAGTCCAGACTAGGTGTAGGGATGATGCTAATTTGATACACTTCTAGCAGAAAGATTGCTTCTTTTAGGGGGTGATGGCTACTACCTATTAATGCTGATTTCAGAGCTGGACACTTATCTGCAAACCCCACAGGCTCAGCTGTGAGGGGTCAGGGATGCTTTAGGTCCAAACTATGTTTTCCCTTTTCCCTCTCCTGTTGCAGGGCAAACTGATTTCTGTCTTAGGACTCTATGGTGAGCTGATCCCCTTGGTTTTGTGGCTTGCAGTGGGGATTTGGCATTCCTGGCTGAGTTGGTGAGCCTAGACGGTCCATCAGGACCTCTCCATGGAAGAAATTGTTTGTGTGTCCCAGGATGAACTCCCAAGCCCTGAGGTTCTTGCACCTGGCAAAAGCACGTCAGTTGGGAGGTCAGAGCCATGAAACACATCCTGAGAAGCTGATTAGGGGTAGGAGTGGGTGGGGGAGCACAGGTTATCACACGTGGGGATGTGACGAAAGGGATGGAAAACAAGAGTGAAAGGGGCCCATTGCTTGTGGGTGAGAACACCCAGTGTGTGCTGGTGCAGCTGTTGTGTTTAATGTCTGCCAACAAAACAGTCATGTTTAATGTCTGACCAAACCCTTGCACTGCTGTGGTGGAGCCTGGACACTGTGAGCTGGGCAGGTTTTCATGAGTACACATGGCTAGAATTGTTCTGCCTTCCCCAAAAGCATCAGCATCTCTAGCCTGCTTGGATGACCGTGTCCTTGTTCCTTGCTTTGGGTGCTTTGGGATCCCCTGAGTGCAATCAGGCTCTCCTTTGGGTGACTGGCTCTTCTCCAGATCCCATTCTATAGCTTAGCAAGGAACTGAGATATTCCAAGAGCTATTTGGTGACCTCTTTGTTGAGCAATGCCAATGGTTTACATGTGAGACATTAACAAACCCGGTTGGTATTCTGTGCTGTGGTCCTAAATTGGAGTGAATGTGCAGAGCTGGGAAATGGAGGCCAGGAGCCTGACTATATCCTGGGAGAAAGAAGTATGGGTGAAACTGGAGGGTTTTGCTTTAAATGTGAGCCTGAAATAAAATGTTGGGGTCTGCTGTGCTGCAGTGGTTTTGCCACTGGGACTGTGAATCTGGGCTGCAAAGATGAGACATCTTTCCTAGCCTGACTTCCACTCTCCTGACTCTGGAGCTGAGATTGAACCCAGAGGAGCTGTAAAGCCCTGGGAGAGTGGTTAATCCTCCTAATTTGGTCTTTATGTTGAAGAAGAGCAGCTGTTTAATTTTAATGTATTGACACAATTTTAACCAAGTCATTAAGTAAGCAAGCATGCAGGAAGGGGAGGATGAGTTGAACTAACTGCATCGATCACATAAATCACTGCCCTGCTCTTCCCTGGAGAAGTTGCCTTTACTCAGAGCAAGCTGCTAAACGTTAGGAGTGATGTTTGCCCCTCTGCTATCAGCAGCGTGCTTATTAATGGTGTTATCTGTGCTCTTAGCAGTAATAACACCCGGGCTGGGCCAAGCGGATCTGTAAACAGGACCTGGGGAGGAAGGAGGTTTGTGCCCAGCTGCTGTGTTTGCCCAAAGGCTGCCCGAGGAACGCTGAGCGCCTCGCAGCTTCCTGGCCAGCTCACACCCTTCCTTCTCCTCTGTCCATAACTGTGCTGGGGAGTTGAGCACCTTTTGGGGTCACTAAAGAGCAGCTTCATGCAACATGGGTGAGTGTGAGCCATGCTGCACTGCCCCAGCTTTGTCCCTCGCTGCTAGAGCTGGTGGGCTCCATGGATATGTGCTGGCTCCATTCGCGAAGCATGGCTCTATTTTCCCTGCTGGCCCTCAGGGCAGGCTGCTTTGACCTCCTGCCAGCACTGAGTTGCTCCTTGCTGGTAAGGACCACTGCCTTGGTCCCTGGGAAGAGCCTCGTCCCCTACCACCTCCTGCCCTGGATCCCAGCACACCTCAGAGTCTGTCCTGCTTGCAGGCTGCACCTTGCCTTGCGATGCAAACCCATCCCTCTTCTCAGCCTTGTGACCTTCTCAATGTATCCACTCTCCAGCTGCTGCCTTGACAGATAATAATTAACTTGGATTCCTCCCCTGTCCCTGACACACCTCAGAGCAAACCATCCAGATAAAAGGCTTCTTTTTTTTTTGCTTCTAATGAAACAAAACTCGCCCTCAAATAACAGATGATTAAGAAGCAGGGGAGTGGATGTGAAACCCTGGTAGTGGTGGGGTGATGACTCAGTTCTGGCCTTGACTATGGCCTCCCCTGCTTTTCTTCTGAGACTTCTGTGACTTCTGATCTCCTCCTGTTCATCTCTTCCACTCATTGCTGCTCTTCCTTGCGGGCTCTGGCACTGCATGCCTCAGGCCAAGGTCTGAATCAGGACCTTTTTGGCACTTGGACAGCAGCTTCAATCCTGGAGCTAGGTCTGCAGGGCTGGTGCTCCCTGAGCTTGACCAGAGCTGGGCTTTTAATCCTGGCATCTCTCAAGCAGTGACTGTTATTAGTAGGGTTCAGTGCTTCCACCAAAACCCTGCAGCACAGAAGGTGATTGGATCCCTGGGAGGCTGAGGTGGCTTTTACACCAAAGCATGGGAGACTGGAAGCCCCTGGCAAGATGAGAGAGCTCCAGGACAGCCCTTTGCTTTCCTGTAGCTCTTCATTTGTGGTGGCTACAAGGCACATCATTGTCACTGTTCTCTATCCCCTAATGGAGGATCTGATCCTGGCTCCATAATTGATGCAGTGGCAGGAGCATTCAGCAGGATGCTGCTGGTGGCCTTGGAGCCCAGCCTCATTCTCTGCACTGACATTCACCCAGGTCCCATGCCTCCATTTCTCTCCTTCCAGGCATGGAAGAGGGAGCTGAGAGCAGTGTTTTCTTGCAGGTATCTGTCATGAGTATGTGGGACTGTGGGAGGACAACAGACCAAGTGGGACATCTTCATGGCTGTGAGGAGGTGTGTCCAGGGTCCAGAATGAAGGGGGTAGTGATGGAGCAGCCAGCATCAGCCAGCTGCATTGCCTGGCAGCACAGAGCCCCAGGGAAGGGCATGGATCCATGTCACTAGGATGCTGCAGTGTCTGTTCTAGGGTTGCACCTGGATTTGGGTGACACACCTGGGATGCTGGCGGAGGAGTTACCTTGGTGCTGAGGAGTTGCCTAGGGATGTTTGACTGATTCTCCCTCGGCCTGGGAGACCATCCCTTTGCAGATTAACTGATCATGAGCTGATTCTTGAGCACACAACAAGACCCATGTTTGCAGCGAGGTTCTCATAGGGTTTGGGATATTTTTGTTTTGGTTTTTTGGACTTGTGGGTGCTCACTTTCCCTCTGTCCCCTTTCTTGGGTATATAGGCAGAGTTCACTGATGACTGTTTCCCTATCTGCTGCCTCTCCCATATATGCATATGTGTGGCTGGAGGGCAGAAGAACACAGCCCTTGGTTGAAAAACCCTGTACTTGCAGCCTGGAGATGCCTCAGGTTAGCAAGGGGTTCTTGTGGGTTTGTGCTGCTCCCCAGAGTCTTTTGATTTATCCCAATATAATTGTTTGTGGTTGGATGTTATGGTTCCTGCTGACCCACTACCCTGGAGTGGTTGAGTAGGGATTACTGCCTGTATCAGTGCTGCTTGGGCACTTGTGGGGTTCTCCTTACACCCATCCTGAGTTTATTTAGCCCTAGAAGTGCACCTACAGTTACTGTCCAGAACAAAAGAGCAGTTTGAACTCTGCCCTGCTCAGCGTGCCCAGCCCTGGGAACCTGGGACCAGGCATTAGCAAGAGCAAGTAGGAGGAAAACCCAAAGTGCCCCCCAGGAACAAAGTAGATGATTAAAAGTGTTTTTTTCTTCTGTCCTGTCAGATCTCAGTAGCTTGGGCTAAAGCAATGTCTAGGGGTGTACGTAAGAGTGACGTCTGTGCACAATTTGTGTCTCTTTTCTGACTTAATCTGTGGCTCCTGCAGTTGAAATTAATAAGGCTTTTGTTTTATGAAAGGTGAAGTTTCTAGGGAGAGATTGTATCTTTACCAGATCAAATGAAAGAAGAGGGCCAGGCCTTTGCAGGGTCAGTGGGACTGGGAGAGGCTGCCTCACTGCTCTCAGGCTAGTGAAGGAAGGAGTGACCCATCCCAGAGATGATGGATTAGTGCAGTCTTCGGGGGGCAGGGGAGCTGAGGGTTCAACCCATCTTCTACCTGTTTCAGAAAAAGGCAGCTGGCAGGGAGGCTGGTATGAGACCAGCCAGAGGCACTGGTCCCTTCTGGTTTGGTGATCTAGCTTTGGAGGGGAAAGGTGGTTTGCAACCAGCCTGAGCTGGCAGTTCAGGCTGTCGAGTGGAAAATCACTTCACTCGTTTTCAAGTAGCATTATTTCCATTTATTTGTTTTTTCTTTTGGCCAATGTACACATATCTGTAGGAAAAGGCTTGATGATTTCTGCTACCTCTGCTCTGTTCTTTATTGGAATGACAAACCCTGATGGAACAATAAACCCTTTATTGGAACAGAAAACTCTGATGTCTCAGGGCACAGACGAAGCTCAGCTATGCCATTTTGGCATGCACCCTCCCAGTCTGGCAGCGTGGGCTCTCTGAGGCTCTGTTTGGTCTCTGGGTACAGAAGAGTGACCCATTTCTACCTTCTGCAGCCTAGAAGCCCTGCTCTGAAAGCCCCCTCAATCATACAGTGGTTCCTGGAGAGCTACAAGCACTCAAACCTGCATCAAGGCCCCCCTGCTGCTCTGTGCCCTTAGGGCTCCCTGGGTGCTGGGACAGCCTCAAAGCACACACAGCATTGAGGGTGTGCAGCCCAAGCATCCCTTCAGGGCATGGGTGATCAAACTTGTCATGACATTGTATTGTTGTCTGTGTCCTAGGGCACAGAAGGGCCCTTCAGGAGTTCAGTTTTACTGTGAAAAATCAATAAATAACTCTGCATACAAAAATGTTCATATATTAAAAAAAATCATTATCTATTTAAAAAAAAAAAAGAAAAAAAGAAGAAACAACCCAAATCTCTTTATTGTTTCCCAGACTGTATTGCCCATATAATTTTTATGGTTCTTGAGTCCTGATTCAGGAAAGCTAGGGAAAAAATTGTGCTTAGAGCAGTCCTGTACCAGGGCTAGCCCAGGACCACGTGTACACCTCTCCTGTAGAGACGACCTGCAGTGAGCACCTTCACTGGGCAGCAACGATGCCTCCCTGGAGAGGAAGGGAAACAGCAGGGGCTGACAGACAAGGGTGAAGAGGGCCAAAATAAATGGGCAATACAGAGAGGAGAGATTAAAATGTTTCCCAAAGCCTTTGATGGTCATGGGTTTGTTTTTCACATCTTTGCAGGGGACTGATTTCCAACTGGCCATACTAGAAGTTGAAGTGGTTTCCCTTTCTTTGCCTTCCACACCTGTGTTAGTCCTTCAAATCTTCCAGATCTCTGCGTGCAGGAAGGCACTGACTGCCCAAGGGTGCTGAGCACCCCCTGGAAAGTACATCAGTGGCATGGAGTGAAAGGCTTTTAAGAAGGAAGGTGAGTCTCTGCATGAACCATGGGTAATAACCATAGTCCTACTCCGGACACTTCTCTTGTCTTCTTTCCTTTAAGAACTTCAGACACACATGCACATCCACACACAAGTAGCAAAAATAGAATCTGGACTATGTTTGGATGATCTTCACTGGCAGTTTGTAAATGCCCCAACATAGCAAGGGCACATGATTCAGGTAGTGCTGGGGACCCCTTGGGACATCTGGACAGTCTCTGAGCCCTGGGGTAGGAAGAAGGTGGATTAACTAAGAAGGATCTCATCTTCCTCGGGAGAGAGTTCTTTAGGACATGATGTAGACCTCCAGCAAACTGGCCACGGCGTGCATTCGGTAGAAGATGCCAAAGGGCAGGCAGATGTCCACGATGGCTGGCCACATGGAATCACCATAGAATTTCAGTTCTGTGTCGTTGTCAAACTGGGGCCGGGCACCAAAGGCTGGCATGATCCAGAGCTGTTGGAGGAAACAGGAGAGTAACATTGCAGTGAGAAAGGTGTGTGGTACAACAAGGGCCTGCAGTCATAGCTGCCCAGAGATGGCGAAGGAGTGACCTTGTGAGCGTGGGACCTATGCCAGGAGCCTGTGTTTACATTAAGATCCAGTATGATCTAGTGTTGTACCCTGTCTCAGTTTCCATTCATGCTCAGAGACAGGTTTGAACCAAGCACTGAAGCACTTAACAAACGAAGAACCTGAGTGTGTTACATGTTAGTATGAACCTGGCCTGCTCAAACTCTTTGGCCAGAGCAAGCATGGGTAGGGCTGAGCAGGCTGCAGCTTGGTCTCCACAGGTTTGGTCGTTAACGTTTTGCTCAGAAGCCCAGCATGCGTATCTGGTTGCAGGGGGGTTGTCAGCTCTTTTTGTTTGAGCTTTTATATAAAATCAGTTGGAGGACATGGTGTGACTGGCTAGCTGGGGATTTGGAGGTTCTCTGGAGACATACAGTGTGCTTGGCTTCTTTGGAGATACAGCTGTAATCCTACATTTCTTTTGCAGGGAACTGTGGTTCCCTGACTGCTCACAAAAGTGAAAACCCCAACTGAAGTTGTCAGTGACCAGTTTCTCCTCACAGCAACTGGGATCAGCATTTGGGCTCCTAGGCCATGGGTTTTAAGAAGAGACATGCTACCATTTCTCAAGAAAACCCAAACTTCACACCAGGTATCTGTGACTTTACATCCTTTCTTTGGGGCTGTAAGGGAAAGGTTTAATGTTTTAAAATTGCTTTTAATAAACTACTCTACATATCCGTTTATCCCAATGAAAATACTGAAACTGGTTCTTCTCTTGTACCCACCAACTTTGTCTGGTATTCTGGTGGTAAGTGGCAGGTCTGTTGTCACAGACTACGATCTCCTAACTCCAGGGCAGTTGCTCTTGATTTTAAGTGACAAGGAAGTCCCAGATCTCTGCACATACAAATACAAGTGTGCTCTATGTATAGTAAAGGCACTGAAAGGACTGGTTGGCATGGGACATGTCCTTTCCTTCACAGATATGTCTCACAGAATCTAAGCATGGTAGGCATTGGAAGGAACCTCTAGAGATCATTTAGTCCAACCCCCTTTACTAAAGCAGGGTCACCCAGAGCAGGTTGTCCATGATCATGTCCAGGTGGCTTTGGAATCTCTCCAGAGAAGGAGACTCCACAGCATCTCTGGGCAGCCTGGGCCAGGACTCTGGCACCCTCCCAGGAAAGCAGTTTTTCCTTAAGTATAGATGTTCTCCCTTGTGCTTGCCTCCCTCTCCCCTACCCTGACAAACTCTCCTGTCTGCTTGTACTCACTATGATATTGCTCAGCAGGAGGAACATGGAGATCTCCCTTAAGAACTTCCTTCTCCAGTTCATCTTCTTGGGGGCGGTGAGCGACCGCACAAAGTCAGAAGGATGGCTGGCTTCAGTGCCAGAGACAGGGCCAGAAGCCAAGGTGCTGCTGCTGTCAGGCACACGGAGGGACACTGCATTGACATTGACAAACGTGAGTCCACAGAGATCCTTGCGGTGCAAATCGTGCTTGTGGTCTTCCTTGGGGGGTTGCCGATGGAGGCCTTCGATAATGAAGATGTTCTGGAAGGTGTGCTGAGCAATCATTAGGAGAGCATAGGTGAGGTTGAGTGCACTGATAGTGTCCCTTGTCGTGCTGGCTACGATGGCCACAATGGAGTAGTAGGAAATAGCATACTGCCCCAAGGCTGCACCCATCAGCAGGGCCACGTCCAGGGTCCTGGTTGGGTTCTTGTGCCTATCCATGTCTCTCTTGTCAAACCGGTAGATGACAGAGCCACCAATGCAGACCAGAGACATCAGGCCCAGACAAACAATGTTGAAGATGTAGTACATGGTGAGTGCTTGGCTCTTCTTGCTGGATTCAGTGCTGGAATTAACCTGCACCTCATAAAGAATAAGGACTCCCAAGCCACTCACCAGAGTGATGAGGCCCAACATGATGCCTACAAAGAAGGTCCTTCGGAAGAGCCTGAACTTCAGGCGGTGAATGTGGTGGGAGTGGTGGTCTATGAAGCGTCCAACGTTCTTCCACATGACATAGACCATGGCAGAGGCAAAGAGACTGTACTCAATGTTAAAGGGGTAAAGCCAAAAATAGCCATTTTTGAAGATCTGGCAAATTTGGCTGTTGCAATTGCATTCTTCGGCTGAGCTGCTTCTCATTCCCGCTGAAACGAGATAAAAATGCATAAATGCAGTGGTATTAAAACAAGGAGCCAGCACTTGTTAGCAGCCCTACAGAGCTGGATGCTTTGGGTCACTGAAAAACAAGACCAAGGGCAGAAGAATATCTGAATGCTTTAAAAACAAGGGTACTTGAGCTTCAGTTTTTGGTGCTCACGTTCTTTTTGAAGAAGTTAGGTGGCAGGTTAAGGCTCTCTTTTTCCTTCTCTTCTTTATTCCCACCCCATTTGCACAGGACTTTCCACCTTTCTGACTCCTCTGAGATACATTTTAAGAAATGAACATTCAGACCTGTCTTTTAACATGTCAGGTCTGGTAAAGGAACCTTCAGCTCCAGATAGGCCTTCTGGAAAGGGGTAAAACCTGACTTGCAGAACAATTTGTTTAGACAATTTCTGTCTCATGGGCAAATTACCTCTCAGGAGCCATCTGAAGAGTTCCTCTGTCATGTTCTTCTTCAACTTGGAATGTGCTTTGTGAACAGACTCATCTGTCACTGCTGACATCCACACTGCTAAGTTTGTAGTCAGTGTTAGCATCAAGCCACACCTGCAGAAGAAAGAGAAGGTTCATGAAGTTAAAGCAATGGCTACCATCCATGTTATAGATGTGAACATGTTCAGAGGGGCTGTGGGAGCTGCCTGAAGTGATGCAGTGGTCAAGGCTAGCAATCCTGACCCTTGTTTTGCTGCTCTTGCTGCCATTCTTGTTTTTGTCCATGCTGATAACAATTAGCAAGGCCTGTTTTCTCATTTTGGTTTTGGAAGAACTTCTTAATAGTGAATAAATTAATGAGTCTTAATTGGTCTTAATCCAGTCTTGCCAAAATGGACAAAACCATGGTTTAGACTGAGACTTGCCCACAGCACGGTTATCTTCCTTAGGGAAGCAAAATTCAACTATGAATCATTTTTTTTGTTTAATACTAATTACTTAATACTAATCTGCTTTGAGTAATGTTTGTATTCTTGAAGTGAATCCTAACCTTGCTAGGTCCACAGGTCATGAACCTCAACTGCTTGATCTGGGATCTAAGGCTAGCTGGAGACTGAGCAGGGTTAGTGTTGGCCAGCATTGAGGGAGATGGGATTATCCCCTTGTTACATCTTAGCTGTGTGAGAGAGTGCAGTGAGTTTGTGAGGGCCCAGGTCTTCTGGGCTAGTCAGCAGTGCTCACCTGGTAACGTTCAGGTGTATGTGGACGCAGTCTTTGGCAGAGACCCACAGGAAATATGTCTGGCAGGGGCAAGAAAAGAAGTTATTTCCAACAAAGCAAAATCACATCATTCTGATGTAGGGATCTCCCTGCTCAGCAGAGAGCAAGCTGGAGCTTCTTTTCCTTGGGTCCATCTGGAACCAACCTACTAGCCTGTAATCCTGGCCAGCTGGGGGATGTGGTCTCTTCTTTCTTTGCTCCTCCTGCCCTGTCCCTCTGCTATTGCTCTGTCCAGAGCCAGCCCCTGTTCCTGTCTAAATTGTCCCTATCTGACCTCTTTCCTCCCTGGTATTGGTCCAAAGCAGGTGGTCCCCTGTGTGGGACTTCAAATTGCAAGGAAGTCCCTGCCCTGGCTGTCCTCCTCTCTCTCTTTTCTTAATGGGAAAGGAGATCTGGATGGATGGAGGCTGCTTAGAGTTCGTGAAAAACCATCCTGGCAAAAGCCAAAATGTCCCAGGATGGGAACAAGTTTAAATCAATGTCTTAAAGTGAGTTGCCACAGCTGGAGGTTCTCATGGTTGGAGGAAGAAGATGTGGGTTGGGTAGGGGCTGAGTTAAGCTGAATTGAGCTATGTCCCTGAGATCAGAGCTCCGTCCACTGGTGACTCTGTCTCTCTACCCCTCCCCAAGAGAGAGCACAACCACCTCACCTGGACGACCACAAATATTGCTTGCACAATGGGGTAGATTATTTTGATTGCAGACAGGCAAGTGTAGAAGCTTGAGTAATATCCTATTTTGAACACATCCATGACGAGGCTGAAGAGGGCAAATAGGATCAGGCCTCCTGTTGAGGAACCAAAATACCTGTGGTTGGACAGATGTATGCTCATGTGGGCTAATGCAGATAGATGAGAGGAGGAAGAGGAGCTATTGCCATGGAGATGCTTTGCTTCTACCTTTGCTTCTCCTCTCCTAGCACCCAAATTATCTTGGCACCAACGGAATCATACAACAATTTTGGCTGGAGGGGATTTTTTGATCACTCTGTAATCTGACTGGAGCTAACAGCTCTTGCAAGAGCAACGGCAAGGCTAGGAAGCAACCTGGTGTAAAGTACCAAGACCCTTTGCAGATAAAGGGAGATCTGGCAGTGAAACCAGTGGAGGCTCTAGGAGCCAACCTTCTGAAGCAGTGCATGGTGCCATGCCCAGCATAGGAGGAGGAGGAGACTGTGGTTGCTGTTTCCCTGATGTCTCCCTGAACTGTCCACCCTGCATCTCACCTCCAGCCCTAGCCCCCCCGAGAGCTCCTACCTCTCAGCCAGATGGGCCCAGCGTGGGAATCTTTGCAGAGGATGGCATCTGGGTGCCGGGAGGTGCCAGCGAGGTAGAAGATGATCCATATGATGACTGTCAGCATCATGACCGTCAGCAGGAAGAAGACATCATAATCATGCACAGCAATCTTCTCAAAAGCCCCACTGCTCACCAGCGTGCAGGCCAACAGGGCCAAGTGCACAGCCAGCAGGATGGAGAACATGCGGCCACCCTTTTTCCACACTTCCTTGGAAGCAGGGGTAGAAGGGGGCTGATGAGGCTGGTGGCCAAAAGATGCTATCTGGCTGGAAGCAAGGCTGACTTTGTCATCCTTGTGCCCACAGCCCATACTGGAGTTGGAGTGTCTGATCTCGCTGTCCTTCCACACGGGCTCGTCGGTCATGGTTCAGCCAATGCTTTAGCTGAGGGTTAATGCTGTTGGGAGGAGAGCCCCATGAATGAGAGACGTCACTTCATTTTGAATAGTCCAGGGCTGGACCAAAGCAGGACATGTGATGAGGACTGGGAAGGCTGAGACAGGGAGTGCAAAAAGAGGGATGAACTCATTTTCAACCTTTTTCTTCCTGGTTCCCTGCAGCCTATTTTCTTCTTGCTTAAGATACTTTTGCTTGGGGAGATCCCAGGTCAGTTTAAACAAAGCATGCCTAATTTGTCACAGAATGTTTAGCTGTTTATTGATGTAAGATATTGGAAAATTACCAGAAAAGCACTCACAGGATCAGATATCTTGGGGCAAATGGCCAATGTGGTTTGATTTCTAAATGTCAGCCACTAAACCTTCTGAGAAAATGTCATACTTCCTGCCTGGGGAACGGGCCACTGAAAGGTAAGAAAGCCCTGGGAGTCTTTGAAACGTCACATCATAGTTTATGCCACTTCCTGCAAGAAGGATGTGAGCTATCTCTGCTGTCACTCTCTCTTAAGCCTGTGCCAAGCTTGAGACTTCATTGATTCTCAATGGAAAGTCTGAAATAAAGCAAATGAGCCATTCAAACAAAATCATTCCACCAACCTGGTTTGCTGCCTGGGATCCAAATCTCTGCTCTTGACAGGCTGAGATGTTTCCCTGTTGCTGCAGCTTGATTGGCTGAAGAATTTATACCCGTTGGAAAGTCTCCGTGATTTATACCATGTCTGGAGCTGACAGCAGTACTTCATGGGCTTCTAAAAGAAACTCATGTGATCCCTTTTGTGCAATAGCTGATTTTGGGGAAGCAGGAGAGAGATGAGAAGATAAGGGTTATTTACCTGGGGAGGGCATGAGGTGACAACACTGCTAAGCATGGCATGGACTGCTCGGTCGCAGGGTCATGGTCACCATAAAGCAAAGCCACCCCACCAAACCCATCTCCCTCGATGCGTGAGACCTGGTTCCTTGAGAGAAGATGGTCTAGGAGATGAACTTATCTTTGCTGATGATTTTGGGCTTGGCTTTCTGCTTCACTGAGCACAATAAATATTGTGCCTCACCCTGTACTATTCCCATCACCACACTCTATGCCTGGAATGTTTCTGAGGAAATTTGTATTTCTATCTGTTCAGTGCCAAGGGCAGCTCAATTTTTTCCCACCCATGGTGCCAACAATGAGGAAAGTTTAGCACTAGAACAGAGCATGATTTTGGGGCTGGAACCCATATTGTCCTTTGCTGACGCACTGCCTTTGACTGTTCTGGGTGGGGTCACCTTCCTCTTGTCCACAGGAGCTTAACTTCTCTCCTTTTGAGAAGAAATAAGTCATGTTACAAACCACAGTGCAGATGGCACTCACGTGTTTGCCAGGTGAGGAGAGAGCTTTTGCCTGAGATCTCTTTTACCTGAGCTGTTCTATTTTGGTGGGGGAAATAGTGGAACCCAGGGCAGTTTGGAGTGGATGGAAACACGTTTTATTCCTTCTGGAGATGTCTCTTTTGGAGATGCCCCTGCCACCTGTCTCCTCTGGAGCAAGCACAGAGACGGGACTGTTTGCTGCATATTTTCTCAGTTCCATCCCTGCTTGGCCACCACCATTCCTCTTGCAGCACTACAGGGACAGCAGCAAACTGAACTATGTGGGATGGTGAAGGAGAGAGCTCAGGACCAGCCTTGGTGTGTCTTTCCCGTGCTGCCACCAGCCGGCTGCCACAAAGTAGTACTGGGTCTGCCCTGCCTGACCTCTGCTGATCCTTGGGGCTTCCCAGGGGATGCCCTGACCCCCGTGGGGTGAATCTGAGCTGATAACGGTGACGTTTTGCAAAGGCTTGAGGTTCAGAGTCCCCCTGAACTAAAGGCACTGATTTATCCTCCCTCTTTTGTCCTTAACAGCCAGCAACAGAGGAAAGAGTGTTGGCTGCCGTGGGCAATGCTTCCAGTTCCACCCCACCCCCGGGAGCCACGGTACAGCGTAACAAACTTGATTAGTAGTAACATAAGAATCATTAAATAACGTCGGTAATGAATTGCAGACATTACTATGCTGCTTTTCACCTGGAAGGATCCCAGCCACAAATACCTGCATGTCTACTACATCCCATCAGGAGTCACCCAAGGAGGCTGAGGAGGTGAGTACCAATCTGCCGATGTGAGCTAACCCTGTGGGGAGAAGGTCGCCTCTCTAGTGCGCTTACAGGTGTCCTTGGGCAGCCAGGACAGTGACTCTGGGTGGATCACCCTGGAATTAATCTCTGCAGCTTGCATGGGTGTGTCTGGAGTGGGCCACCCTGCTGTCTGAGGCCGTTTTTTGCTTACAAAAATAAACTGCATTTGTCTCTCTTTTCCGTCCTCTCTTCTTGTTACCTTCCAGCTCTCTCTGCTGCCTTTCAGTCTCTCCCCAATTTTCCACTCTTTCCCCTTTTTTCCCCATCTGCTGGGTCTGTTTTCACTCTCTCCAAACCCCATGTGCTATCCCAGGGCTGTGGTGGCAGATGCAGAGTCCAGTCCTGGAGATCTCCATCTCCAGAGCCAGGATGCAGTAGGCAAAACGCACAAGAGAGAAGCAAGAAATTCCTCCTCCGTGACAGCATGTCCCAGGGATGCTATTCACCATTGGGCACAATGTGCTGCCACAGCTTTGAACTTGGGTCGAAATCCAGACTTGGCTCCGTCCCTCCTGACGGCAGAGGGGGCCCAGGGCTCAGGAATCCTGCACTGAAGGTACTGCACGGGGCTGTGCAGCTCCTCACAGAGCTCAGCACAACCAGAAATACTGTCAATATACAAGATGCTGGAGGCCAGACATTGCCCCTAGTGCACATCATAGTGGAAGTACTGAGCTACGGACAGGAGCAGGTTTGATTTGGGGAGTTTTTTGATCTCCAGAGGGGAGAAGGAGTAAGGAAGGGAATTTTTTCAGCCTGTATAGAATCATACAATGACACAATCATTTAGGTTGAAAAAGACCTCTGAGATCAAGTCCAGCTGTTAACCTAGCACTACCATGCTCACCACTAAACCAAGTCCTTCAACATCACATCTGGACATTTTCTGAACACTTCCAAGGATGGTGACTCCACCACTTTCCTGGGCAGCCTGTGCCAATGCTTAACCACTCTTTCAGTGAAGAAATGGCTCCTAATGTCCAACTTAAACTTGACCTAGCACAACTTAAGGCCATTTCCTCTCGTGTTATCACTTGTTACCTGGGAGAAGAGTCTGACCCCCACCTTTCTGCAGCCTCCTTTCAGGGAGTTGTAGAAAGTTACTTTGTTGTTATATGAGTTACTTGGGGTTATCCTGGTTTCCTGTTGTGCAGTTTGTTGTGCAATTCCCTGGAAAGCAGAGTTGTGTGAACACGGGCAGGGTACCTGGAGGACAGGGATGGTGACTGGATCTGCCATTGTCTTCGCAGAGATACTAGGGAGGTAGGTAGGTAGGCAGGCAGATAGATGTTGGTGCTTTGTTTTTGTTTTGTTCTGTTGTTGTTGTTGTTGTTTTTTAAACCAGGAAAATCTGAGCTGTGAACACCCCCAGTGTTGCTTTGAAATCAGGGACAGGCACCAAACTGCTCTCTTCAGTCTCTGCATGGAGCAGAGGCATCCAGTCAGCATGCTGCTGCCCTGCTCTGATGGGGCTGTGAGTGGGAGCAGCAGGGGCTCATGCTCCATCAGCCCATGCTTCCTCCTGTCACTGTTGCTGCTGGGGTAGCTACGGTGAGAGATATGCAGGGTATTGGGCAGGATATGGCTCGTGAGCCTTTCTGGAAGCCTGCTCTGCTTAGGGGAGACCTCTAGACCTGGTGAGTTGTCGCTGCGTGATCCTGTGCCCACAACACTGAGCCTGACGCAGTGATGCTGCTTAATTGGAGCTTTTAATGTGTTGTGGAGCTGATGTGTGAAAGGTCTGTTGTGAGGAGCTCTCGGGGCCGCAGGATGCTTAGGACCCAGGGGGAGCGCTGGAGAGCCTGACTGGCTGGGCTTGGAGGAGCTGCCGCCTCCCTGGCCAGGACTTCTCAGGTGTCCTGGTGCGGCGGCGCTGTGTGAGCTGGGCCCTCCTGGCAGCTCCCCGATCCCCACATCCATGCCCACCCTCTGAGCCCCCCGGGTATCCATGCGCTTCCCCAGGGCTTGCTCCGCACCATGAATGACCAGTACCACCGAGCAGCCCGGGATGGCTACCTGGACCTCCTGAAGGAAGCCACCAAGAAGGACCTGAACTCACCAGATGAGGATGGCATGACCCCGACCCTATGGGCTGCCTACCACGGGAACCTGGATGCTCTGCGCCTCATTGTGAGCAGAGGGTGAGTGATGGCGAATGC
>VWZX01004773.1:1082378-1140237 GCA_013399015.1 Galbula dea | reverse complement strand
GGGGGGGGGGGGGTGAGCAGAGGAGCTGGGATTCCTTCTTTTCTCTTTCCCTGCTCTCAGGTCAGCATGGGTGCAGGTGCCCCACAAAATGATGACTTCTGTCCATAATACCTCTGCTGCTGTCCTCCTCTCTGTTATTTTTCTCCTTTCAATGCTTTGAGTCTAATCTAATGCTCCTGATAACCTCTCTGTGTTTTCCCAGCTTCTCTGATCCTATAACCACTCCTGCCCCAAAACCCATTTGCGGTGAGACTGTCTCCCCCCAGCAGTGCTTTGCAGCCCTCAGTCAGGTCCTGCAAAGACAGGCAGAGCTCAGGTACAAGCACATCGGGTCACTGCCATGATAAAGTCCTTTTAAATGATGGGGTAGAGGGGAAAACTGCTCCTTCTGCCCTAAGAAGTGCTCACATAAAGAGATGTGTGCAGTGCCAGCTGGCAGTCAGTGAAACTTGTCTCTTTTACCCAAAGTGAGGTCTCAATATGTGACCCCCGGGCAGTCTGTCATGCACCTGAAGCCCAGGAAATTCAGAAACAGGTTTCCTAAGAGCAGATTTCCTGAAGCCAGTCTCCCCCATGGGTGATGCTTGATGCTGATGTGTCTCTCAGTACCCTACCCTGGGCTGAGAAATCTGAGGGTCTCTGGCTTTGTAAACATGAATGTGATGGAGAGAAGGGAAGTGGGACTGAGGGGACTTGTCAGGCTGGAGGGTTTTACATCTTGATGTTGGGGGAACCACATGAGAAGGTCTGTGCTTAGGCAAGATCTGCCATACATAGTTCTTTCCTTTGCTGTTCTTGCCAGCCTCCCAAGGGAACATGTGCCATTGCTTCTTTCTACTCTGGTAGCTTCTCTGAGAACCTCATCTAAAGGTATCCAAGGTGGGGTGACCTCTGCCTTGTGTGGAAAGATTGGTGGTGGTGCTGGTTTTGATTTGTTTCTTTCTAATATTGAGGAACAGTGCTGAGGTCAGCAGCCTGGATGTACATCATGCCTGCTTGGAAGGGCTTTGCTTCTTTGTGTTGGGTCAGGGCTTGGTGTGGCCTTCAGATCCCAAGCAGGGATTTTCTGTGTCCACCATGGGCTGTGTTTGCAGCACTTGCACCTGATCAGCCACATATTCACCCTACCTGCTCCTAGTCTCTCAGCATCTCCTGGTGCTCTGGTCTGCTTCTGTAAAACCTTCAGCTGGCTCCACTGGCCCTAGTCCTGGAAGCTCTAGCTGCACTTACAGACACAACTCTCACTCATGTTGGTGTCCTTCTGTTGCAAAGCATTCTCTTCTCAGGTCCTGGGGTCAGACAAGCTGCATACAAAGTCACTTTGGGAAATCCTTGAGTGCCTGATGCAATAGAAGCATGGTCAGGAAAATTTCTGAGTCTGGAGCAGAGAGAACAAGACATCACTGCCTCTGGTGCCTCCCAAGATTCTCCTGGGCTGAGAGCTCCATGGTGCTTTTCTGGGTGGGGGCTGTGTGACTTACTCTGTATCTCCCAGGAGAGACTATGCCCAGCAGAAACCTGCTCTGAGCTCCTGCCAGGAGGAGAATTGCCACCCACAGCCAGAGAAATAAAGGCAGGAGCTCAGGGGATGAGACCTCCAAGCTTAGAAATGGTTCCAAAGATTCTTTGATGACCAAAAAGTTGGTCTGAAAGGCCCATGCTGTGTATTAATGCCCCTCCAGAAAGGCAAGGCTGTGGAGGGGTGTTCACTGTCAGCATGGACCTTTCAGGCTGAGTTTATATCTCTTGATATCATTATATGTCTTTGTATTGCCTGCCTCCACTGCAGGGCACCACTCTCTGCCCTGACAACTCATGCATTCCAGCTAGCAGGTTCTACCTGTCCACAAAACCCATGGGCTGCTCTTCCATGAAGGGGACCCTTTTAGAAATTCACATTGGATTAAAAAGTCTTTGGAGGCTTAATCATGTCTGAGTACAGCTTGGCTGCTGTTTAATTAACAGCCTGATATACATTTGTTCCTGACAAGGAAAATAGCCTGACAAAAGCCCAGTGCCCTTTATGTGATGGATGGTGGAGCAGAGAGCATGTCTGTGGGGCTGCAGGAGGTGCTTACATCCATGCATTCATCTCCATGTGTCAGATCCTTGCCCAGGGCCACACAGAGATCAGTGAAGCCTCCTTGCTCTGCTGCTGGGCTCGGTGTGGAGGCAAACACCTCTCTGCTCCCCAGAGCTGGTTTTAAGCCTGTGAGAGGTTGGAAAGCCCCAGCCTGGGGATGAGGATGCCTGAGAGTTAAAAATCATGCAGGAACCTGTGGGCAGACAGACCCTGTAGTTCTCTGCTAGTGCTTAGGGCAAAGTGCAATGGCATTTAAATCTTGTTCAGAGATGAAACTTAACTCTGTGTTGGATGTGTTAGTATTACACTTGTACTGCAGCAACTGGAAAGAAAAGAGGGAGGACCACTGAGTGTCCCCAAAAGTCAGGGTGTTCTTCTCTGGCCTCTGCTGTCAAAATATTCCTCCTTTGGCATGGAGAGCTCTGCACTGTGAGGCAAAAGTGTGTGGGACTGTGGCATGGAGCAGTGCCCAGAGGGGAGGAGGTTTCAGGGCTGCACTGGCTCCAGGCAGGGATGGGGCCAGAGGCAGCTTCAGGGTCTGAAGCCTCCAACTGGATTTCAGGGGGATGCTAAGGCACAGGAGATGATGTAGGAGTCTTGGGGCAGCAAGAAACACCAAATCATCCTTGCCAGAGCTGGGCAGTGGTACTGGTGTCCAGACAAGCCAGGAGATTGAGTACTGGGGCCAGGCTGCTATGAAATGTCCTAGTTAGGGTGGCTGGAAGCACTCTGAGGAAGCAGGGCTGTGGGAGGGGGGCTGTTGAGGGCAAAAATCACAGCTCTGATTGTTGTGCCCTGCTGCAGGCTGGGCTGGTGGGCACTTAGGGTTATCTAGGCTCTATCATCAGTGAAGGATCCTCATTCATACCCCCATGTGTTCAGCAGATTGTGGTGTAGGGCTGAAATGGGGAGGAGGGAAAGAAAGTGTAATAAATCGGTTGGTGGATCCTTGAGGGAGGTTCATTGTCCCAGTCCACACAGAAGGGGTTACAAAGCAGGCTTATTGCTCTGTCCATAACAGCTGGTGATGTGTCTTTGCCTCCAATCTACCTTTACATAGGGATGGAGAGAGGATTTGGCACGGAAGGGATCAGCAGTGGCTCATCCTTCTTGTTTGCAACACAAAAAGCCTTTTTCTTCCTCCTGGCTGGGCTCCAGTGAGAGAAGCAAACTCAATTAACATGATGGCTGGGAAAAGGCAGGCTAACTGGCATTTAGTATTGCAGCTTTTCAGAGGCAGTAATTCTTCAGCATTATTCGTTATGAACTGCTGTGACAGTGGCAGGCATCAGTCCAGCTCCAGCTAACCACAGGTCTGGGAATGGCCAGCACTTTCTTGCCTTGGAGTAGACCACAGGAGAGGTGGGGATGTGTCTTTCTGCTAGACAGGTCCGCAGTCAGCTTTGTCACCTAGCATGTCTGTGCCTCAGTTTCCCTTCTTACAAATGTGAGGCTCAGGGATGCTTTGGATGTTGGAGGCAGAGTGGTGGGAGTGGTTTAGTGGTGGGTTGGAGGGGATGAGATGGCTCCTGCCATCAGCCAGGCTGCTCGAGGGAGTCACATCGCCCTGGCTGGAGCAGGCTTACGGTGGAGGTTGCAGCAAGGCACGTGAAGGTGCTGTGCATCCTCTACACACCGCAGGGCTGACAGCCACGTGGCTGCCAGAAGCAGCATGGCTGTGTTGGTGGGGACCTTCCCCTGGGTGATGACCTGCCGGGAAGGTGAAGGAGCAGGGTGGAGCACTGACATAGCTTCATCGCTTCTGGCAGCTGAGCTGGCTGCTTGGAGTCAGCATGAGCTCTGGGCATGGTGAAGTGCTGAGCCAGTAAACGTGCCCCTGAGCACTGCCACAGCACAGCCACCATTAGTAATCACCAGTAACAATAACTGCTAGCCTCACTTTTTGCTGGTGCAAGAGACAGAGAGCCCTGAGATGAACCTCACCTACAGCATCTGAGCTAGATTTTTTGGCACCTGAGCTTGGAGAAATGCTGAATCCTTGACCTACTGCCATCTGGACAAAGCTCTGGGTACAGGACCCAAGGGTCTGCACTGGGTCGGAAGCCTCATCTTTCCTGCTCATTTCTAGGCTTTGCTTAAGTAATTGCCCTGTTTGGCTATGCTGAAGCTGGTGGGTTTTTTGACCCTCAGGCCATAAATGATTTTTTTTCCTCTTCCTGTATCCAAAAATGTTTTATGGGAGCCAGAGGCACTGCACCCAGCTGGCTCCTGGTCTGAGGGCCTGATCCTTCACGCACACCTATGAGCCAAAGGTGAGCCAGTCCATTGCTATCAGAGGAACTTCACACGTGCAGCTAGCGAAGGACATATGTAAGTGCTGCTGGATTCCCTGGCTAATTGGGATCATGTAGGAGAAGTGGAGGGGAAAAACAGGCAGGAAGGGAGTGAGCATGCATGCCATGGTGCGAATGCAGTGACTCAGGAGATGCACACGTCCACCTAAGGGGCTCAATTAACAGCGTTTTTAATAATTATTATTACAGGAGTTGACTCAGTGCTCAAAAATGCTTTGAAGTTGAGAAGAGCTGCACTTCACACCTGTTATTAAAATAGGTTCCCACTTAGTGGACCCTGTAGTCAACATTTCCTTGTGTGCGGCACCCTGGAGGTGAAGTTTTGCTGGGACAGACACCTGCCAGAAACAGGGCCTCATGTTTATTATCTGTGCTGGATCAAACACCTCTACTTTGCAAGTCACTATTCTTATTTGCTTCTGGGGCACATTTAGCCTGCAGCAAACATTTAGAGGGCAAAGGGACCTAGAGATCTGATTTTGCTGTAATACTCTTGTTTCTAAACAGTGGAAATGTCCAGGGAAAGTTGATTTAAAGCTGATTCTGATGCTCTTTCCCCTCACTCTCTGAGGTGGTGGAAAGCATGAAGAGAGTAGACCTTCAAATATGAATCCAGCAAAACTTCCCTGGCTTTGCCCTTTGCCACGTGCACCAGACATGAAAATGGGCTCTGGGATATACCTTATGGATCGAGCATCCATATACTCGGCTTGGGGAGCAAGATTATTTCTAGTGAGTCTGCTGCCAAGTCACTCTCCACATCATGAGTCTGTGTCCATGTTGGGACCCTCATGGTGCCTCATCTGCCTGCATATGTTGGGTGCATGTGGCCATTCAGAGCACACGTAAACAAACTAACAACCCTTCACGCACTGGAGTCCCACCACCAGGACCAGGAGCTCTAGTTTCACTGGTTCTTTAATCCAGCTCCATCAATAATTTACTCCTCTCTTGCAATTCATCAAATATTTATCCTCCCCATGAATTTCCCAGCCTGGATATGTCACTGTGAGGGTAGAAGAGAGGGCTGGGGAATTACCACTCCTGGAAACTTGGTGTTGCCACAGTCCTTCTGCTGGCCTCATGGCTCCTCGACTGTGATCTCCTGCCCTTCTCCTCCATAGCACCCAACTTTGAAGCCTTTCTCTGCTTCTATGAGCTATGTCAAAGCTCTGGATACAGAAGTCCTGCAGGGTTTGTAGGTCTTTTGGCCTTTACATAGTTCTGAACCTTTTGACTAGCTTGCTGAACTTGCCAGCAGGCTCAAGGTTGTACTTACTTAGTTTCTCCAAGGTTTGTGAAAATACGTGCATGGTGGAGCTGCTGCTGCTGCTTCCACAAGGGGGAAGCTGAGCACACCTCACAGCAGCTCTGGGGGGAATACAGGCAGGAGCCTCACACTCTGGGTCCAAATAATCTCCAGCTTAACCTCTGGGCACTCTTTGTTGCTTCTGCATTTTGCAGAATCGTTTCCTTTCAATATTACAGAGCTGAGATGCCAGCAAAGCCTAAGGATTGCAAACTAGTCATTACACCAGCCGGTGGCTCTGCTCCAGCTCTGCTGTTCCCTAACCAGCAGTGTCCAGTGGGAGCAGGGAACCTGTTTGCAGTTGAGGAGGGTGAATGAGCAGAGTGAGACTGGCACTGGGGCTTCTACATGGGCACTAGTGATGAAAACACAAAGCAGCAGGAGAAAGAAGTTCCTCAGCTCCTGTGATCTCTCTGCTTTTTCTCTGAAGCTGTTTAGAGACTCCTTCCAGTGAGATGAGCCATAGTGCAGAGTATGTGGGGTTTGGGAGAAGGTTCTGGGCTCTGCTCCTCCCAGCTGTTGTCAGCACAAGTCCTAAAGCAGCAAGGAATAAAGTAACGCAGGCTGAAGGTCTCAAGTATACATCTGCCTTCAAGATTTCGTGTGTCTTCAGGGCTTGGAGCTGAGGTCTTCATGCTGGATGGACAGTGCTTGGTTCCTCTAGAGCTCATAGAAAGGGTGGTGTGGAAATGGGCAGGAGCTGTGCTGAGCCAGTGCTCTGCCAGAGCCTTGCTGCCTACAGGGAGCTGCTTTTGAGGGTGGTGGAGCTGCACAGCCTTAATAAAAGGCTTTGCCTTTATCCATGTGTACGAAGGGAGAGAGCCTTGTTGACAGATACTGCTGCTGGCTGCATATCATTAGCACGCGCGCTCCAGCGACGGCTGGTGCCAGCAGGGGTGTGAACAATCTCTTGTTTCAGCAGATCACAAATACAGAGGAATGTCAGGAGGACAGAATTCTCTTGAATCCTAGGTTTGAGTCTGTCCTGTCATGGGAAGTAGGAAATGTGGGCAAGCGGTTGTGCCCCATCAGCAGTTTGCTGGGGTAGGGGCCAGCACAGCGTGAGAAGAGTTGCAAATTGTATTAGTCAAGTGTTCAGCTCTTAAGGAGTGCAGAAACCTAATCTCCACTTTCTCTGAAACTGGATTCTCAGGATGTGCTAATACCAGTGTGCTTCAAGCCATGCAATCGAGACCAAGCGAGGTACAACGAAACCCTCCACAAAACCCCAACCCCAAGGCCATTGCCAACAATTTTGCTCTTATTCTCTACTGACAGGGAGCTCTCTTGTGCCCCAGATTTCTACAGGCACCAGTGAAGAGAAGGGAAGGAAGGTGCAGCAGCTGATGGGTTTCAGAACTATTGCTGAGGTTGGCAGTATCAGAGAATCTTTTAGGTTGGAAAAGACCCGGGACTCCATGGTGTCCCACACAGGATGTGGCTCAGAGAGAGGTATTTTGGGATGTCTCTCCACAGAATCTGAATGAAGCCAGGATTTGAAGATAGAATCTGACTAGAATTTAGTGGAATGTTTGAGATTTGAAATTTTATAACAAACTTAAGTTCTGAGGTGGAATAAGCCCCATATTCCAGTTTGGGGCTTTTCAGAACCCGGATTGCGTCCTTGCAAAAGTTGGTTTGATGGAGGAACATATGTGTCCTGAGAGCTAAATTTGAGTTATGGGAATTGCTGCAGATTTGTATGTTGCTGGTGCACTCCTCTAGAAGACCCCCCTTAAAATTAAGCTGTGGGGGCCAGAGGTGTGTAGCTTCATACTTTGAGGAAGCAACAGTTCATAGTGCTGGCTTGCCCCTGCACAACTAGGAATACCTCAGTAGAGTCTGTCAGCCATGTCTGCATGCTAACCAGTTGCTTTTCTTGCTGTCTAGGGGCGATCCAGACAAATGTGACATCTGGGGGAACACCCCTCTCCACCTGGCAGCAGCCAACGGCCACCTAAACTGCCTTTCCTTCCTCATCTCTTTTGGGGCCAACATCTGGTGCCTGGACAATGACTACCACACTCCGCTGGACATGGCAGCCATGAAGGGGCACATGGAGTGCGTGCGTTACCTGGACTCTATTGCTGCCAAGCAGAGCAGCCTCAACCCCAAGCTGGTGAGCAAACTGAAGGACAAGGCCTTCCGGGATGCAGAGCGGAGGATTAAGGACTGTGTGAAGCTGCAGAAGAAGCACCACGAAAGGATGGAGAAACGGTACAGAAAGGAGATGTCAGATAACTCAGATACCATGAGCTTCTCTAGCTATTCCAGTAGCACCTTAAGCAAGAAGTTCCAACACATGTCTATGGTGACTTCCCTGCCATACTCACAAGCCACCATCCACGGCACAGCCAAGGGAAAGACAAAAATACAGAAGAAGCTAGAGAAGAAGAAGCAGGTGGATGGGACGTTCAAGATCTATGAAGATGGGAGGAAAAGTGTGCGCTCTCTGTCTGGTCTGCAGCTGGGGAACGATGTCATGTTTGTGAAGCAGGGCACCTACGCCAGCCCCAAGGAGTGGACTCGGCGGAATATCAGAGACATGTTCCTCACAGATGAAGACACTGTCTCTCGTGCCATAAGTGACCCAGGGCTGCACATGGACTCGGCCCACTCGGAAGTCAGCACTGACTCTGGCCATGACTCTCTCTTCAACCGCCCTGGGCTGGGCACCATGGTGTTCCGGCGCAACTACGTCAGCAGCGGGCTCTTTGGGATCGGCCGGGAGGACGCTGGCATCCTGGGGGAAGATAGTGCAGATGGGGTAGGTGTCAAACTGCGGAGCCGCCTGCAGCGCTCGCCAAGTCTCAACGACAGTATTGGCAGTGCCAACAGCCTGCAGGAGAGGAACGCGGAGGAGCTACCCTGGGATGAGGTGGAGCTAGGCTTAGATGATGATGACGAACCGGACACTAGCCCCTTGGAGACTTTTCTGGCTTCCCTGCACATGTTTGAGTTCATCTCCGTCTTGAAGAAGGAAAAAATTGACTTGGAGGCCCTCATGCTCTGTTCAGACAATGACCTGAAGAGCATCAATATCCCCTTGGGCCCGAGGAAAAAGATTGTGGATGCCATCCAGAGGAGACGACAAACTCTGGAGAAGCCAGATGTCATTGTAGACACTGAGCTGTAAGTAGGAGATGGGTCCTCTGACTGATTAAACTCTTCAGCAGGAGATGTGGATAATGTAAGGTCTTGTTTTTAACCCACTTGGAAGAGTAGGAGTCCAGGTAACCTTCTGTGTGTGGGCAAATTCCTGCTCGTGTGGAAACGATGAGAGTTTGGAGAGGTGGCAATAGTGTTAGTTCATTACTCAACAGCTCTAATGTGGCTGGGCAGGACGTGAAGTCCTTGTTTAGTTTCATAACTGATATGAATGCAGACTGCTCTGTGGTCTGATTCTTCTGAGTCCCTGTAGCTGGGATTTTCAACCGTGCTTAGACTTGTCTTGACTCTTCACCTTTTGAAGGCATTAGGAAATCAACCACAATTCTCAGTGGGAACAGGCTGATGGCAGAGCCCAGTGGCATTGGGAATCCTTCCCCAAATGCTTGAGATCTAACTCAGGCATTTAGAGATTGTGTAGCTGGGTTGGAGTTGTTGCTGGTTTGTGGTGTTGCCAGAGTTTGCCTGGTTTGGTTCAAGGCACCACATGCCTGCCATAGAGGAGAAGGGAAGGCATTAGTGTGGGTCTCCCACCGTCACATCCACCGACAACCCGATCTGCTGTGGTGTTCAAGCTTCCCAGCCTTCACATATCCGTGTGTTTCTTGCTGGGTTTCCAGGCTTTCAGTACAGCTCTGTCTTGGATCCTAAGGGTGCTGATAGATTTTTCTCTTTCCCTTTGCAGATAGCAGCATCGTCATTTTCTTATTTTATTTTATTTTTTTAATGATCAAGACACAAACTCAGTTCTAAGTTGCCAGAAAACACAAGCCAGAGACTTCTTCCCTGGGGCAGCTGAAAGCTACAGCCATCCCCACCTGTCCCTCTGGACTGCCCTCCTGCTCCCTCGCTCTGCTCCCTGTCTGTGCAATGCTCCTAGGTGGTACCTGGTGCAGAGGGACAACTGCTGACATCAGACCAGGCAGCTCCAACTTGCCAACCTTGAAGGGATGATGGTTGCCTGTTTGGTGGAGGAAGAAGTGTGCTGCACAGCTGGCTAGGACACTGAGAGACCACAAGAAGCCACGAATGGAAGGGGATATGTGATGGTATTTTCAAAAGGACACAGAATAAATAATTACAACCCATGCTTGCTTGAGCAAGTGGTTGATTTGAGGTTTGGGCTGGAGAAGCAGAGGAATGGTAGGTTTTGGTCTCTCACCTGGTTCTCAGTTCTGTTGTTTGCTGTATTTTTGGAAGGGAGTTTTGATTACTATGTCTTGGGGCTGCTGAGTTGAGACATGCCAGCCCTGGCTTTAGCCAGCAGGTGCTCAGTGTGTCCTTCAGTCCATTCTGTGCTGTCTTAAGGGCAAAAATCCAAAATGAAGACAGTGGTTTGAACATTTTGATAGTTGCCTTCCAGTGGTCAAATGGCTGTTTTCCCTCCCAGGGAGGCAATGTTTCCATCCTCTCTCTCCAGGGCTCTGAGCTGCATTGACACTTTGTGTGCTTGACTTTCACCTCCAGGAGCTTTCCAGAACTGACTGTAGGAGCACGCTGCAACCCAGAGCCTCTTCCAGGCATCCCTGATGTATCAGTGCTCAAAACACAGCTCTGAACAGTAGCACCAGGTGCTCTGCACAAACCTATCCCATCTCTCATTGACCACTGCAGTGTCTTTCTGAGCCCTCTGCTCCCAGCTCCACTGCACCAGTTTACATACGTGATCTATGGATGGCTTCTGGGTGGAAGTGAGAGCTTCTGGGGTGTAGCAGCTGGATGAGGACCTGGACAGTGACTTTCTCAGAGGGAGAGAGTCAATAGCCCCTTGCAATGGGGTGCTGGCAATGTGCCTGTTCAGTCTGTGGTGCAAACTACCAGATCAGAGAAGTGTTGCTTGTTGTTACTGGTACTGCTTACCCAGCCTTATCTCAAGGATGCAAATGATAAGGGGTGACCTGAGCACAGTGACTTCTGGCAGTTTGTATGAGCTCACCCCTGGGTCTGGCTGGCACCTGGACCACGCCTATTCTCTTGGAGCTGTGGTTTTGCTGTTTGGAGGATGGGGATTTGTTTGGTGTGAAGCTGTGCTGCTCCCTGCCTGTGAGTGCACTAGTTGAGTGTGTGGCTGGGGGGCAGGGCGAAGGAGGGAGGAAAAATGCTCCTTGCAGGCAAGAAATACTCCTGGTAAGCAAGACATATGCTTTGCAAGGTGAGTCTGTCCTAAGTGGCTGAAGTACCACGAGGAGGGGTGTGGGGTCCCAGCCTCATGACATTGCACATGGAGATGCTCCAGCATCAGCTGAACACCACTGCTGCACTGAAGAGCCAAGACCTTTCTGCATGGATGCAAGCTAAGGACAAGGGTTTTTAAGTGATTTTTTTTTAGAGCTGAAAGTGCTTTTATGCTTGAAATGACAAGTTCTGCATAACTGTTGGCTTGATTTCCGGGCAAAAGGGCAAGATCAGATGTGCTGAGTCAGGGATTTCTCCATGAAGGCTGTGAGGTGCCTGGGCCCCAGCACTGTTTTCTTTGGTCCCTCTCCAAAGCCGAGGTTACTGTCCCAGCAGGAAGAGTGGTAATTCAGCTCCCTAATGTCACAGCTCCCTCTGCTGGGACTGGGTCTGGGAGAGCAAGATGGGACCTTCTGCCCAGTGGGGCGATGAGGGACATGGCACAGCAGGACAGCTGCCAAGTCTTGCTGTGAGCAGGACTCATAACCTAAGGCCAGAGTTCGGGTGAAGTTACAGTAGCTAAACTCACTCCCTCATGCACGTGTGAGACTTCATCCAAGCCTTCTGCCCATACTCTGGATAACCAGCAGAGCTGCCTGCCATGAACCAGCTCCTGACTACAATTCCCCTAAGGATGAGTTGTGCCTTTGGGTTTGTGCTGGGCACGGGAGGGGAGTGATTTGCCCTGGCTCACATCATTGTCTCTCCAGTGCAAGAGGGACCAGTTTATCCCAGCAGATGACAGGAAAAAGCAGATCTATTAACTTGGCACCTGCCAGAGCCTTCTGTGGGCTGGACACTGGGATGCAGTAGGTATTTGAGGGGTAGAGGGCAGCTGGGTTTTGCATGCTCCCTAACTTCACCTTTTGCTTAGGAGCACCCAAGCAGTTGCTGATGTTGGGATGATGCTGACAGAGATCCCTTCTCCCAGCTGGTTTTTCCTCCAAAGAGCTAGTGAAAAGGTTTGGTGACATGACAGTACCTAAGTGCCATAGACAAATCCCCACGTAGCTAAGACCAAGCCTAGAAATGCCAGTATTGGGTTGCTGAGCCCCTAGACCAACATGGTCACCTCCATGACCTCAAGGAGAGACCAAGACTGAGCTGTGGCCCGAACACAGCATTGCAGAGCCCAGGAGATGGGCTCAGGCCCATGGCTTCCCTAGGTGGGGTGAGAAGGATGGTCTCTGGGCATGGGGGTGACCTTCAGAAGCAATAGGAACCACAGAGCAAGTGCCTGCTCTTTGTGCATTTTGTTTGACTCTGTGTTTGGTCCTCAATTTCCAGCCAGGTTGTCTCCCATGAAGCATGGGGATGCAGCCCTTGCAGGAGAGAGAGTCTTCAAACCCCTGGCCCAGGAGACACCCCTGGTTACCAGCTGCCCCCAGCTGGCTGGGTCACTACATCCCGCCAGGCTTGTAACAGAGCCAGGGTTCCACTTGCCCTGGGCATGGAGAGGAGATGTAGCTGACCCTGGGTCCTCAGCACAAACGACTCCTGTCACTGCTCTGCCCATCAGCAGCCTCACCGGTGCTAATTGCATCTGATCCATGGCTGAGAACAACAAGCTCCTTTTGGAGAGGGTGCTTGTGAAAGCAGGGTGGAGGCCAGGGCTGGCACACCCTGGAGAACACCCTTAAATACCCTTCCAAACAGAAACCGAGCCAGGCAGCAGGTTTCCCCGACCCAGGGCTGCCAAGGGAGCAAACACCAGCCTTTGTACCTATCTGTGGCTGGTCCTGCCACAGCACCTGGGTAGTCAGACACAGCATGGGTCCTGTGGGCACCATGGCAGCGGATGGAAGCGTGTCCCTGGCATAGAGTCAGTCATCCTGGGGATGGTAGTCCTTTAACACCCCAAGGCACCAATCTGCCCTGTATCTGTGTTAAATTGGGCTTCCCAGCAAAAGCAGTCCTCTGGATTTAGCTTGAATGTGTGTTTTCCTACCCCTGATGGTGCAGGAGGTGTTGTGTAGGAAGCAGAGAGAGGCCAAGGGGCTGTGCCAGTGGTCTGGCTATAGCACAGACACCTCATCCTTGAGACAGACAGACCCAGCTCCTTGACCAGGGGAGCATTGCTCACAAAAGTGATGGCAATTCACAGGCCCTGCCCTTGGCCACATGTGGCTGCTGGCACTTGCTGTCACTCAGGTGCCTTTGCCTCTGCCCTTAGGAGCTAGCTTGTTGGAGATGTGGGTTTGCAGGTGCTGTGTGAGGGCTGCAGCATCCTCACACAACTCCTGGGTACTGCTGCTAGCCTGGGGGTACATGGCTGCTTCCCCCAGGCTGCTGGCAGCACTAGGGCTGCTGGCTGCTCCTCTTGGACAGCACATGTGCTCAGCCATGCCCTGCAGGGCTGGCATGGGAACCGAGAAAGGCCATCGCCCACAGGACATCAGGTGAGTCCTATGGGCAGAGAGAACTACAGGGAGGTATCTGCATTGCTCTGGAGCACCTAATTCTCAGCCCTGTCTGCTGCTCCTCTTCTCCAGCCTCACCTGGAGCCAGTGACAGCCACAGTGCCCACACTGGAGGGTGATGATGGGGTCCAGGACCTGCCAGGCCAGTGAGAACCATTGCACGCCACTTGCCTAATTATTTCCTGCCCATCCCGTACGGGATTCACTTCCTGGCCGAGAGGCTGAGTAACATGCAGTGGTAGGAACCAAGGTAAGTGGGAAGGGGCTCCATGTAGAGCGCTCTCAGTACACCCCAGCTTTGCCATGCCTTGAACAGTGTCCCCCCACCACTCCCCCAGCAGCCAAGCACAGGGCTGGATATGGTGATGCTGTGGCCTGGGCTAGATGTAGCTCCTCGCAGGGGCTTTGCAACAGCTTTTAGGATCCTCTGTGGCTGTTCCCCAAACCAAAGTGCTCTAAAATGCAGACATGGACACAGTTCAGTGTCTCTTCTCTGAGAGTGAGCTGCCAAGTGGGCTGAGAAAGCAGGAGAAGCAGAGTGTTGTTTTCTTTTAACACTGGCTTTAGGTGTATTAAGAAGGTGAATTATTTTCTACATCTGCTTCATGCAATTCAGAAACATTTGCAAAATATCAGGTGATGCCATGGATTCTGCCACCAAGTGTCTCAAGGATAGAGTGAGCTCCCTGGTACCCATCATCCCAGTACCCATTGCCCCAGCTTGCTCTCAGCCAGGGTGACCAGAGGAGCATAGAAACGCATCCACAGACAGCACTGAGTATTCCTGGGAGGAAACCAGGGCAGAACGATGTGTTGCGGATCATCAGTGCCCTGGATCTGTCTGCCTTTGGTGGTCTGCCTGCAGTGCCTGGAGCAGGCAGGCTGTTCCCCCAAGGTGCAGGGTAAGGAGATGCTCCCTCCTGGGTATTAAGCTGAAATCCCTGACTGCCACTGAATGAGGGTTAGGAGCAGGGCAGCACCTCCCACAGGGCTCAGTGCAGGGCCAGAGTGCAGGTTTGCTCTGTAATTGTGGGGTTGTGGCTGCAATAACCTTTCCCAGCTTCAGCAGAGGTATGGACCTGCTTCTGCAGATGAATGCAAGGAATTACCCCCTGTGAGAACCCCTAGGATCCTTGATGCTCAGGCTGGGTGAGATGGGAACTAAGGGGGAGCTACTGGGTTGCCTGGAGCTGGAAAAGCCAGACATCTTCCAGGCTCCTGTTCAACAGCACAGAGGGAAGGAGGAATTTAAGGGCTTGTAGCTGGGGAGTTCAGGCTGCGGGGACCTTTAGCTGGGGTGAAGATGTGGCTGTGGTCAGGTACACAGTGTTGGTCTGGATTCATCCTGCTGAGCACTAATGGTGCTGCTGGGGTTAAACATGCTTTGACCACAGGCACTGCCTTATCCCTGTCCCCAGCCACAGGACAACCCTGGTAACCTGTGACACCCAGGCTACTATCTTGCTCTGGTATAGCCCTGAACCAGGAGGACAAGGTCGTGCCCAGCACTGTTGGTAGAGGTGCCAAAGCTGCAGAGACCTGTGTTTTAGGAGGATTTGACTCCAACCCCAGCAATGGAGCTGGCTCCACGTGCCTGGGTGAGGACAACAAGCAGCCCTACACAGCTCCTGGTGACACAGAATCTCCCGTGTGAACAAAGGGGCAGCTCAGCAGGAGGGCACAGGGGGTCCAGAGGGAATGACAGGTGGGAAAGGGATGGAAAATCCTCAGTAGCTGGGACTATACTGACACCAGCTCCTCAGCAGTGCTGCTAGCTGAGACCATGCAGTCGGCAGATCATCAGAACATTGGTGCCCTAGACAGCCTGTACATCCTGCCCCAGGTGCTTCAGCAGGAGGAAAGCAAGTGCTGAAGGCACCAGAGGGGGCTGTGTGACCCCTGGCTGCTGTGGGGACAGCCAGCACCCATCGTTGTGCATGCCACAGTGCCCCTTCACCTGTGGCATCACCAGCCCTGAGGCACCGGGAGCTCTGCTCCTGGCAGAACCCAACGATACCAGCCTGGGCCCTGGGATGGCTCTGAGAGTGGGTGGTGACCCCAGTTTTGATCACTATCTCCCAGCCTCCTGCTTTTTCAGAGGGTCAGGGACAACATTCCCACTGCTCCTGCTCCCTGATTTCTGTCTGAGCTTTAACATTTAAGGATACACTTTGACAACAACTGAACTGCTGCAGGACACCAAGGTCCAACTGACCAAAGCTGTCAGAGCCACCTAACCCTGAAGGTCCCAGGAGGACCAGGAGCAACTGTCACTGGAGGAGAGAACCACACGAAGGCTGAACCACCTGACTCACTGCAGCACTACACCAGGAACATAAAGCACAGAGCTGCAAGGGGTAATCCAGCACAGAAATCACCTAAAGAGAGGCTGTAAATCCTACTCAAACACTTAAGCCCTGGTGGGGATAGACTTAGGGTCCCCTCCCCAGCTCTAGCGCAGCTGCAGTGTGCTGGTGCTCGTGTGGAAGTTGCAGAAGGGCACTGCCAGCAACGGGTTCAGCTATCTGCCCAGGGAGGGATGGGGAGATGCACGGGGCAGCCATGGCCCCATCCAAGCTACCTCCGGAGCTGAGAGCCCAGCCCTCGGCCCTACTCAATAACCAAGCTAACGAGAGCCGCTGTCATCAAGTCTACAGCTCCCCAGCGCGCAGGGAAGGACAACAGCTAGAGGAACCTAGGAGGAGAAACCTGTTTCACTGACCTTGCTCCATCACTGCTTTCCTGGCTGTGCCGTGGGTGAGTTTGGGGCTGCGGTGGGGGGCTCGGCTGCCCCTCAGGGGCACGGTGAGGAGGAGGAGGAAGGGAGCTGACGCCTCATCACCGGTGGGTTGGGGTTCTGGGAACACGCCGAGCAGGAGAGCGAGACCCTGCTCGCTCGATGCTGTGTCTCAGCGTGGCTCCTCGCCTGCCTGCGGAGTCTCGCTCCACCCCTCATCAGCTAATAAAGCCTCCGCCGCGCTGGTCCCTCCTTTCCCACTGACTCACGGGCTGACCTAGCCCAATCCCCTAACTGCCCCACACCTCCATTTTCTGACCTATAAAGCAGGGCTCATCCCTACTGCTCTTCTGCTCCCTTACATAAGAGCACTGAGCACCAAAGCAAGCCCTGTGGCGCTTTGCAACCCATGAGTGATGCCCGAGGGGTAACAGTGGGTACTTGACAGCAGTGGATGGGCTTGGTCACCCTTGCCCAGGGGTTTGTGGACCCTGACTGTGGGGTTTGCGTGTGCCATGCAGCCTGCGAGGGCACAGCCACTGGTTGCACCCCCAGGCAGTATCTCCTCAGGGGTTTTGCTCATGTTCCAGGGTCTGGGAAGGGGAAGTGGGCAGCGTGTGCTGCTCTTGGCACAGTATCCTGCCTGCTCCGGTGCCAGGGAATGCCTTTGCTGTGCTGCCCTGGTGCTTTGGCACACCTCTAGCACCCTGAAACCTGACTGGTTGGGTTTGGGAAACAGGCCAAGGATGGCTGGGGAGATGGAGGATTTCTGGATGTCTGTTGGGCTGTACTGGGCTGTATTGGGCTCATCTTTGCTGCTGGCTGGGGAGCAGCCCTGGCTGTATCCCGCCTCCTCTCCTCTAGGAGAAGCATAAAACATCCCTTTTTGTTTGATAGCTTTTAAACACAGTGCCAAAGGCTGCTTCATGTGAAGTAGGACTCTGCTCAAGAGGGTCCTGTGGTAGAGGATGATCATCCTTGGGTGGTATTGGAGACCAGGTGACAGCACTTGCCAGCATCCTTGTGGGACTGCTATAGGTCAAATGGGTCCATGAGGGGGACCCCAGATCTTTGGGCCCCAGAACTGGCCGTGGTGCTTGGCTGGTGTGGACAGGGAGAGAAGCAGGAGCTGGCTCAGCCGTGGCCCAGCACTGCCTGATGCAAGAAGGTTATACAAGCCCTCATGGGCAGGGTGCTGGCAGCAGCATCGGCATGTCTGTGATGGGAGCCTTGCTCCTGCTCTGGGATAATGCCTGCAGGAATGGGGACAGCCTGACCACTCAGCCCCATGCAGGGCATGCCTCATGAAAGCCGTTGGTGACAATAGGACCCTGGAGCAGTACCCGTGAAGGATGCACAGGCTTGCTGGAGGAGCATGGTGGGGCTGGACAGCACCCATAGAAGAGTAAAAGTCAATCTGGAGAGAGGTGAAGATGGTCTGGTGATGTCCACGTGCCCAAGAGCTGTGTCTGGGAGTGTTTGGGCCAGAGGACAGCAGGATCCCTAGCTGGTGGCTTAAGGACCTTGGCAGGAAGTGGGCAGGGGGACCAGTTGCCTGGAGCAAGTGGGTGGAAGAGGGTACAGAAAAGCAAGAGTAGCCGGGATGGCACTGGGATTGTGGTGCTGAGCTGGATCAGCCTGTCTGCAGGAGCAGGGAGAGGCTCCCTGACCCTCCCCAGGAAGAATTTTGGAGGTGCCAAGAGGGCCTCCTGTGTACCAGCAGAGCAGCACCCCTCTTTGCCCGTTGACACCGGGTGACAGATCAAGCCTCAGTATTGGAGGCAGCTGGCTGAAAGTGTTACTCATCTGGCCAGGGCTGTGCTCAGCTCTGCTGGGCAGGAATTGCCACCTGCTCAAACTGCCTTTCCCTGAGGAGGACCAGCCCTGTGGCCAGGGACAGTGTCCTCAAGTTAGGGCTCGTTCGTCCCTGCCTGAAGTGGATGGACTGGGTGCTGTGAGTCCCTCCTGGGTGGCTTTCCATGCTGGTGGGGATGAGCAGATCCTCAGCCCCCCTTCCCCCAGGCATCCCACAAACGTCAGAGGCTGGAGGAGGTGACATGGAGTTGGATGCATTCCTGAGTGGAGCTGTAAGTTCTCTTTCTCGCCACCCAAGAGCTCTCCCAGCCCTGACAGCAGGATAAAGCCATGTTGGAACTGAAGGCTAAACAAAAACATCTTTTTATACTGTTTCTTCCTCCAAAGTATCAGGCAGGTGAAGAAAGAAGGGGAGACAGCAGCACATGTCATTTCACCTCAGCTATCTGCCCCACCAACACTGCCACCAGCAGAGCCTCCCCAAGAGGCTGAAAGCAAGGTGCCCAGTGCTTCAGTGGGACAGAGGATGGGCACAGGAATCCACTCATGATATTGCTGTGGACTTGTCTTCTAGAGAGGTAATTTGCTGACCTCAGTCATGGTAAAGAGAGACCTGCTGTTTGGGGACAACAGGGGTCATGGGGATGGTTTTTCACATGGTTAAGAGTGGGTTTTCTCCTGTCTTGGACAGATGGAGTCAAATCCTTGGTGACAAGTAGTCCATGGGCTGGGGAAAGCCATCAGCCCATATGCAGGCTGAATCCTGGTGCTCCAGATGGACTTTCCATCAGCTTTCAAGGAGGCTGGTTTCACCTCTTTTTCCAACAAAGCATGAGTCTTAGTCATTCCTCTCCCAGCAAATTGTCCAGTTTTCTGGGACCATAATCTAAGGCACATGCTGGAAGGTGACATCTTGCTCGGGAAGCAGCCTCACACCGGGCAGTGGGGCTATTCCCAGAACTGCCTCCAGCCTCACTCTGTAAATCCCACTATCAGCTCCCTGCCATACCCTGGCTGGCTCCAGCTGGCTGTAGCCCAGCCAGGGATGTGGCTGTGGGGTGGCTTCTGTGTTTGCCCACAGATCTGGCTGTTTGTGGGTTCCTTAGGCTGGTGGGTGCCAAGGCAGTACCAGCAGCACCTCAAGAGCTCTCTGCACTTTTCAGGGGAACCTTCCAGGCTGTGCCAACTGCCCAGTGACACTCGTCCTGTCACTGTGGAGTGCTGTGGGAGATTGGTCTTATCTCACTTCGTGCTGAGCTTGGCTCATTGTTGATTGTTCCTTTTCCATTCAGGAAGAAAGGGGAAAAAAACCCCACCCACTTTTTCTGCAGAACTGCTATCTGAGTCTCTATTTCCACAGAGTTTCCGTCCCACTGCCCTGAGTTCAGCTCTCCTGGAGCAGCAAGGACACTTGTGGACAGGCAGTCCTGAGCCCCAGCCATCCGATGGAGCTAAAGAGCCTTTGTGGTATGAAAGATTGTTTTAGGGCTGAGCTCTTGGTTTCTTTGCACCCATCCTCATCCATGTGGCCCCTCTCCCTCTCTGCCCTCCAGCCCAATGACTGCCAAAACTGGAAGGCTGTCAACCCTGCAAACCTGATGAAGATGCTGAGGATGGCCCAGAGGCCCCCTGGACCCCTGGGCTAGCAGTGGCTGACAACTCTACCTGCCATGACAGCTCCTACCACCCACTGTTTAGCCCTAACCTGGTTTCTATTCTAAGCCCTAATTTATTTTTTTTTCATGAGCCTCCTCCCTCTTTTGCTTTGCCCCACTTTGTCCTCCTGCTGGTGAGCTCCAGCTGCTGCTGACCCTGATCCCAGTGGTTCTTCAACGAAGTCAGTAATAAAATACACCAGCGAGGATGCTTGGGTGAGGGTGGCTCCTGCTTCCCTGGGCTGGAGTTAAGGAGTAACACCTTGGATTTGCCTGCAATGGCTCTAGGTGGGAGGGAAACAGCTGGAGGAACGGGGCAGGGGAGACTTTGCTTTTGTGGCAAAACCGGTTGCAGGATTAGCAGCTTTCCTGGCCTTCGTGTCTTTGTAGAAGCTTGCAAAATGTCATCTGGGGATGGAAGATTGTTCAGTGCCACTGGCAGGGCTGGAGATGCAGCTGCCTGCAAGCTGGGGCTGACCTGCAACCTTGTCTATGCTCTTCCAGATATTCCCTTGGTGGACTGGGATCCAGAGAACCACTGCTCCAAAGGTATCATTAGGACAGTCCCTGTTTTTCCAAGCTAACTGGTTTTATGGGTCTGGCTTTGCTGATGAAACTGCTGCCAGGCAGTGTGTGAGTTATCCCTGTGGCTGGCAGGGTGCTTCTGGGCACTCGCCTTGAAGGAGAAACAAAACCTGCCCTTGTTGTGGTGGCACCCACGGGAGGCAGTTCAGTAGGGTTCTGGTGGGCTGCCTGGACTGACTGGGAAGGATGAGCTCTTCACCTGGGTGGGCTTGGGACAGTTCAACCCCAGCTGAAAGTCATTCCCATTGCCCAAGGCTCAGGGTTGCCCCACGTGTAATGGGCAGGGTGGACATATTGTGGGGTGGGGTATTGGCTGGATGTGTCCTTAGGCCTGTCAGGGAGATGGAGCCTGTTTGTATCTGGTGGAGCTGGGACAGCAGCCCCTTCTCTTGTCCCTCAACTCAAACATGGCCTCCCCGCAGCAGCCAAAAGTGGGAAAGTAGGTTAGGGCTGTGTGAGACCTGGGAAGATGGGAGTGTGTTCTTGGAGTCCGGCTGGATTCAGGCAGCCCTTTGGCTCCTGACCAAATTTCCAGCCCAAACGAGTGACACAGCACATTGGCTTCCCACCCTGGCCAGGTGGCTCACTCCCTTCCAGGTACTGCTCCCAGGCACTGCAGGTTACGTCATGGCCCTCTCTGCCCTCACCTCCTCTCCGGTCAGAGTGGCTGTGGATCGGGGACCAGCCCAGGGACCACGGCACTCACTTGCTGTTTGCACCTTCTGTGGCACCAACACACCATGCCAGGGCAGAACAAGGTCCATGCCTGGTAGAGGGCAGTGCCCATCCCAGGTCAGAGGCAGCATCGTGCAACCCCTTTTCTTGCCAATTAAAGCCATCCACAGGCTTCTTAATGAGCAGGGAGCTTTCTGTCTTGCAGGAATTCCTGGTCTCTGTGAATTCAACACCTCCTGATCCTACAAAGATCAGCAAAGGAGTCAAGATACAGGTTAGTCTGCACCTGCCTTAGCTCTCGTTTCTTAAACTGGGCAAATGCCCCAACCAGAGCATGTCCAAGTGCCCTTGTGGAAGAAGGCAAGAGGGTCTTTGTCTCAAGCCTTACCCTACCTCCCAGTGCCTTTCCCTTCTGGCTGTGAATCTGGTGGTGGGAATTCTCAGGAGACCTGGCCCTGAAAAACATCTGTGGATAGTGGCTCTGAGCCACTCCAGAAAATGGTCCTTGCTTGGCCAAGGATCAACCCAAGTCGGCAGGTACAAGGTGGTGCCATCCCTGGAGTAAACTCATCAGCTCCTCATCCTCCCTCAGTGTGCTGAAGAGGTTGGAAATGTTTCTCTTTCATAGAGATAGCAGAGGATGGAGCCTGGAGTTACCTTGCCTGCTCCAAGTGCTAAAAGTTTCATGTGGGTGGCTGCCAGGGAGCTGCCGAATCGAGTGCCTGCCTGCAGGGACACGTGAGGATGGGCCTGATGGTTCTGGCTTGGCACCAGAAGGGCACCTGGGAGCTGGGATTGATCAGTGTCATGTTTACAGGCAAAATTATATTTAAATTTTGAGGACCAAAAATTCAGAGTTGTGCCCAGAAGCATCTTTCCAGTTGCTGACTGGTGACCAGCACAGGAGCCATGGCTGATTCTCTCCTCGGGACCCATTGTTGCCAGGATAAGACCTCTAGGACTGCAAAAGAACTGCAGGCAGGTGGGCTACAAGACTCAGCCATCCCTTGGTGCCACTGCTGGTGGTAGGCTTAGCATTTTAGAAGCTGAGCAGGATGGAGCCCGTGTCATCTCCATTGTGTTGGGTAACACTGGGCCAGGCGTTGACGCCAAGGACCAAGGGGTGGGGGCAAGCAGTTTCGGTCGGGGCAAGAGCAGTGGCACCCAAACCAGTGATTACCTTCACCCTGAGCTGCTAAGTGGAGGAAGTCTGTGATTAGTTGACACCTCCAGCCAGCCTTTGGAAATTAAGCTGAGCTGGAGCAGGGGGTGGATGACAAGTGCTTTATTCACTGCTGATATATAAAACTGAAAACATGATCCAGGTACGGTATTCCGCTGGTGATGGCTGAAAAGCCTGATGGTTGATATGCAGCAAATCTCCAGGGGCATTTGGAGTGCTCACAGGCAAAGATGGGCTTTGGTGCTGTGACTTTGAACCCTGGGCAGAGATGTCCAAGGGCTCAGGAGTGAGCTTTGTGCTGGGTTTGGTTTTTACGTGCAATCGGTTTTGAAGAAACCTCAAGCAACAGCTGCTACTGCTGCAGGTCTCATCTGGCCCTGTAGCCATGGGCAGGCAGCAACTTACACCTGGGTCTTGGCCATGAGCTTTGGGGTTCTTGTGTTTGTAGATGGCTTCTGAGAAGAGGAGAAGGAAGGTGGCTGCCTTCCCCTCTGTGGTATAGCTGATACCAGGCATGTTGTCCAATCCCACACGAGGAAGAGCCTCCTACTCTGCATGGGCAGTCCTGTGGATTTGTCCCTGCTCTGCAAGATAGGAATGCTTGTGGTCCACCCCTGCAGTGCAGCAGCACATTGGCCCAGCCATGACCTGGAGGACCATCATCCCAAGCCCAGAGCTGGGAGGGCTCAGGTCCCACCACACCATGTGGCCCCCAAAGCTTGCAGCATGGAGGAGCTAAGCTGATGTTTCCATACCTAGCTGCTGCTGGCAGGTACATCCTCGCTCTTCTTACCCCAGGGCAAATGTGTTGAGGTTCAGCAGAGCAATTACCCACGTGCAACCTCCCCAGCAACTATCTGGGGGTCAAACAGGGATAAGGAAAATACCGCAGCAATGCAAAGGATGGTGTGAATGATGCCTGCACCCCCTTTCTGTGTGAGTG
The DNA here is from genome assembly GCA_013399015.1 of Galbula dea. Classification (NCBI taxonomy): domain Eukaryota; kingdom Metazoa; phylum Chordata; class Aves; order Piciformes; family Galbulidae; genus Galbula; species Galbula dea. The sequence continues at coordinate 1,117,174 of VWZX01004773.1, read as the reverse complement.
CAATGGCCTTGGTGGGTGTCTGCCATCCAGCTGCATCTCTCCCAAGGTGCCAGGGCAGTGTGAGTTGGCATTGCACCAAACCAGAACCTGGATAAGGCTATTAGCCTCCGTCCATGGTGCCTCTCTGCCAGCGTGGGCACGACCCTGGACGGGGCAGCAGGGCTGTGCCTGCCCCGTCTCACTGCCATCCGGTCTGTGCCATGCTGGCTGGCACAAACAGGTCGGCCAGATTAGCCAGGGCTGGCATCCAGTTTCTTCCCGGAGCTGGTGAGTGCAAGCAGGAAGTTTTCTATCTCCCAAAGTGACCACTTGTGCCCTGCAAACAGCGAGACATCCCAGAGGGGGGTTTAGCTCAGTTCAGAAGTATGACATTGCCACTTCCTGGCAGGGGTGGGAGCACGTGGGCTACTGAATGGTCCCAGACAGACTGGGCATCTTGCCACACTTGCCAGCCCTGTCCCAGCCTGGCACCATCAGAGCTCAGTCTGTGACTGCACCCAAGGTCTTGATCCCTGGGAGGTGATTTTGCATCCCGTGGGCTGGAGCCCTGATACCCACTGAGAGCTCCTCTCCCTGGCACGTGGATCAGGCTAGGTCTCTCCTTTTGGGAGCCCACCAGCCCAGGGTTGAGCATCCCGGGCTTATGGCCAAACAATAGCTAGAGCAGCCCTTACATGGAGTTGTGACTCCCTCTGGTGCCTGCCCCAAGGTTCCTGAGCTCGACATATGTTCCTTCCTCAACCCACAGTCCCAAGGACGGAGGGTTTAAGGTGCTCTGGCTGGCTGTGGGGCAGCCTCCTTGTGGGTGAGTGGGAGCTGGAGCCGAGCTCTCAGCTCGGCAGTAGCCATGGAATTTACTCAGCCACAGAGCTGGGGATGTGCCAGTAAGCACTCTTTGTGCCAGGCCTGAATTTGGGGGGACAGAGCTGCTTTCAGGGGTGACAGAGACCAGGCTTTGCCTGCAGATGGAGCTCTGAGCTTGGTCGTTGGTCTTAGGGAGAACATTGGTGTGAGGTGTTAAACCCCACAGATTTCTCCTTCTTGAGGACCCCATGGCTCTGCCAGACCCCAAAAAGAAACCAGCATGATCCTTAAACTCTCCCAGCTGGAGAGGGGATGGTGGTAATTAATCCCTTATTAAGTTAATTACCCAAATGTTCTTGGCTTGAAAGGGGGGAAGCCCCACCCAAACCCAGGTATTAAAAAAGTGAATCTCTGTAGCCCCAGTGATGCCATGGGAAAGGAGCATGGTGGGTTTGGGCTGTTTGGTTGCAGCAGGCAGGTGAGCTGATGGTGCCCCATTGCCAGCCCCTGCAGCCAGCTCCTTCCTCCCCTGAGGGAGAAGGAGGGTGGTGCACAGGGCAAGTGGCTGCAGCAGGGACGGAGGGGTGGCCAAGGAGGCTCTGCTCCCCCAACACAGCTCTGAGGTGCAAATACTGTAACTTTTGTCAATGGCTCCTGGATTTGGGGCCAGAAATGGCCCTTCTGGGGGCTGGAGAGGGCTCTGCCCTGTGAGCTGGGGTAGCCTCAGGGGCATCAGCAGAGATCAGCAGCTTGTAGCTTCTGGGTCTTGCTAGGCTGGCATGTGTGGTGTTGTGCCACACTAAAATGATCCTTTTTCCCCCTTACTGAGAGCAGTGACACAGGAGGACCCTGCTGGGGGTCAGATTTGGCTTTTCCAGGAGCAGCTGGGTTTAGGCTCAGCCTTGGGGGGAGAGGGATGGGAGTTTAGATGAGGGTAAAAGTGGGAGATGGATCCTCAAGGCTAGCAGCTGCTTGTGGAGGCAGTGAGGTCTGCTCAGGGGACCCCTGTGCTGCCCAGGGTGAGGGATAGCCATGGTGTTGGCAGCTGGTGGCAAAAGCTTGCTGCTCTGAGAATTACACTGATCCCCTCCAGCCACTCTGCTGCACTGAAGGATGTCTGAGTCCTTAATATGTTTTTTCTGCTAAATAGAAGGTGTTTGTATCCATTGTGTGAGACCCAAGTCGGTGTTTGCTTCCAGCCCTGAGATCTCAGCTGGGTCAGTAGGATTGGCCTGTGTGTGGTGGAAAAATCAGATGTACATTGGGGTTTAGATATTTCTTTTGAGAATGGAGCTCTGCAAAGCAGTAAGTAAGCAGACTTAGGGCTACAACCCCAAATCTGCTGGCCTTCCTTAAAGCTTTGCAGATTCTCCTTACAGCTGCTGCCCTCCTGTGAGCATGGTGACTCCTACCTTTGCTGCAGCTCGAAGGAAGAAGTTCTTACAGGTTTGATGCTTTTCCCCAGAATCCAAAACTCAGCCTCTCTGGTGTGGTTTCGAGCCATACCCTTTCCCTTCCCCTAGATGGTCTCTGGTGCCAGCAATGGCATGGACCAGGGGATGCCACACACCTACCTCTGCCCTTGCACATCAGCATGCCAGCTGCAGTGGCACCTTAATGGCTTATGCTGGTCTTGGATGTGGAGTTGATCCCCATCTCCTCCTCAGCTACCACCACATAACTTGTTCTGCCTTGTTTTGGCCTTGTGCAACAGTAGTTCAACCAGTGCTCACCTTTGGCCCCACTGAGCAGCAGCCTGTCACCCGTGCAGCAGGGCTTTGTCACCGTGCTGCCACCTTCTCTCCTGGTGGCAGCCTAGGTGTGATGAAGATAAGAAAGACATCGCTGAGGAGCAGACCCAGCAGCCCCAACCGATGCACCTTTTGGGTCTGACACTCACCTCCCCTGCTCTGGCAGCCCCCGTGGGTACTCTCCCAGCCACAGGCTTCCCTGGCTAACGAGTGGGTGATGAAAGCCACGCTCAGAATGAATCACTGCCCTGACTGGCTGCAGCTTCGGATGCTGCTGTAATTTGCTAGTGCCCCTGGCTCTAGAAATGAGCTTTTGCAATACATGAGCTTACAGCAGAAATGAAACCTCAGCAGGTCTCTAATGCCTCCTCAGCTCTGCCCCTTTTGCAGCAGGTGTGATGACCTTTTTATATTTTTAAAAAATTATTATTTTTCCAGACTATGATGAAAGTCCTCTGGGGCTTGGCACAACTTGGCTGCAAGGTTTAGAATCATAGAATCATTTAGGTTGGAAAAGACCTAAGATTGATTTAGTTAACTAAACACTGCCAAGACAGCACTAAACCATGGCCCTAAGTGACACTCCTACCTGTTTTTGTATGGGATGGTGATTCCACCACTGCCCTGGGCAGCCTCTTCCAATACTTAACCACTTGTTCACAGAAGAAATTTTTCCTAGTGTCCAACCTAAACTTTCTCTGGTGCAACGTGAGGCTGTTTCTCTCATCCTTTCACTTGTTACTTGGGAGAAGAGACCAACTCCCACCTTGTTCCAATCTCAAGGAGTTGTAGAGAGCAAGGTCTCCCCTAAGCCTCCTTTTCTCCAGTCTAAACAATCCCAGTTCCCTCAGCATCTTCTCAGAAGACTTGTGCTCTAGATCCTTCACCAGCTTCATTGCCCTTCTTTGGATGTGCTCCAGCACCTCAATGTCCTTCTTGGAGTGAGGGGCCCAAAACTGACCCCATGATTTGAGGTGTGGCCTCAACAGAGGACAATCACTGCCCTAGTCCTGCTGATCCAACCCAGGATGCTGTTGGCCTTCTTGGTGCATGGGCATGGTGCCGGTTCATGTTCAGCCACTGTCAACCAACATCCCCAGCTCCTTTTCCACTGGCAATTTCCAGTCATTCTGCCCCAAGCCTGGAGCATTGCATGCAATTGTGACTGAAGTGCAGGACCTGGCATTAGGCTTTGTTGAACCTCATACAATTGGCCTCAACCCATTGATTTGCTTCCCTGCAAATCACTGCAGTGCTGCTCCTTACTGGAGGTGCTGAGCCTCTCCCAGTTCGGGGCTTGAGGTACGCCAGCGACAGGTATAGCAAACCACCCTTAGCTACGTATTTGCTAGATGTCAGTGTTCATCAAGATTTTGGTGAGGAGAAATAATACATCAAGAAGAAATCCAGAGACCCAGTGTGAAGTGATGCTTTTTCAGCCTTCCTCTGCAAAGAAAGGAGGTTCAAGGGTCCTGGTCTATGCCAGGGCACCCCAAAAGCTTTTGAGGTGCTAGTGCTGTGTCCAGGTGATTAGTTGTGAGGCAATGATGGAAAAGAGAAAAAGCTCTTATAAAATTCCTGAAAACAGCCTAGAAGAGAAGGAGGACCCTGAGGGGGTCAGGGCCAGCAGATGCCACAGCTGCTAGGCACAGATTTGGGGTGCCTTGGCCTCTTGCAGGTGCCCCTGGACTCGGTGACTCCCCCTCGCACAGAGGGTGACGAGCGGCAGCAGTTTGGGCAGGCAGCCAGCCAAACAGTCAGGCACAGGCACCCGCGCAACCGTGCTCTGCCTCCTCCTTCCCACAGCCTGCTCCTTACTGGGAAAAACGCTGCTTTTCTCCCCAAAACAGCTCCCCTGCGGGATGGGTAACTTTTGCTCCAGCTCTCCAGCAGAAGCGAAACCCTATCCCCATCTTCGGTGTTCCGCTTGGGTTTCTCGAGGCTATTTCTGGCGCTTGGCTTCTTCCTCGCCAGTGTTTCCACTGCTTCTCTCCATCTTTTTTCCACTCCTTCCCTCCTCGGCTGTCCTCGCCTCCTCATGCCCTCGGCTGAGCCACCTCCGTGACGGCTGCTCCCCGAAATGGGCCACCAAGGAGGATTATTACCATCACTAATCTGCATTCGCCCTCCCCTCCATCCTCCCCTGCTCCTCCCTTCTCCAAATCGCTGCTGCACAGCACTGGGGTGTAGTGCCGCACGGTCTGGCCAGCCGCCCCGGAATGGCCAACGCCGGGAGAGCCACTGTGCCCGGGCCGGTGTGAGTAGGGGGCTGTGGTGGCTGGGTGGTGGCAGGGGTGTCCCCAAGGTGAGAGGCTAGATGGCTCTCTGGCTGTCTCCACTGGCAGCGTCCTCCTCGGTTTGTTTATTTTTTTTCTCATCCATGTCCTTCCCACGTCCTTCGGCGGCAGCGGGAGCCTGGGAAGCCCAGTAAACCCATCTGCAGTGGGTCAGGGTCCTATGGGTGCTCCTCTGTGGGTGCTACCCTGCATGGCCTGTGCTCGGCAGGGAGGCACCGCTGGAGGATGGGGACTCAGCAAGGTGGAGAGGACAGCAGGTCAACGGCGAGGTCGGTGGTTCTCCCCAGCTCGGAGGGACGGGAGAGCCCTCGCTCCCGGGCATGCCAGAGCCAGATGACAGCAGGACGGAGGTGATGGGAGAAGGCTGGGGGCCAGGGCCAGCGCTGGGTGCTGGGGACGTGGCCCACAGGGGGGCCCCACAGCGAGCAGGGCAGCGTGAGGAAGCCCTAATGGCTGAGCTCTCAGAGCTGGTGCAGAAGGTGGTGAAGAGTAGCGGCTGGTGGGAACGGCATGGAGTAGACATCAGCATCCTCGCTTGCAGCTTCCTCTTGCTCCCGGCAGGTAACCCAGCTCAGCCCCCCTCCTCAAACCGCGGCCAAGGGGGTCTCGGGGTGGGTGGGTGCGGTCTCGCTGCCTCCTGACGGCTTTTGCTGGTACAACTTTGTGCTGGAAGCCTATTAGCAGCCTATTAAGCCTGTAACAAAGCTGCAGTAACCCCTTCACCCCATGCCATGGGGCACCCTGACCCTGCTGGAAACCCACAGTGGATGACAATGGCACTCAGGGTACAGCCTGGGGTGAGGGTATGGTACTCAGGCAGATGGGCACAGTGCAGGACAGGCAGCAAAATGTCCCTTCTGTGCTCTGCCATGGGGCAGGGAAACCCTGATGGTTTTGATGTTGATGGCCTCAGCTGTGGTGGGTGCAGGGGGACAGGGTCAAGCACAGGGATCTGACAGTGCAGTCAGAAAGCTGCAGTTGGTACCTTGTCTTGCTTTTGAACTCCTGCAGATGCTGAAATCCTGGCAGGGTCATGTTTGTCACCAGTGGGATCCCAGACAGGGCTGCAGGATGGGACCTGCCACCAGCAGCACCTGCTGCCATCGCAGCTGGAAGTGTCCAAATCTTCAGCACGATGGCGAGCATGGCTAGTCCAGCTGTGTAGGGTGATGTGGAGGGAAGCTGTCCACCCTGGGCAGTTTAAATACCTGCAACTGCATCTGAAAAATAGGCATAGGGCAGTGACTGGGGTATCTGGTTGTAGCAACACCTCCAGCCTGGCTCAGAAGCGAGGAGTACTGCAGCAGGTATATGTGACCAAGCTTGCCTGGCTGGTTTCTCCACAGGGTTCTTGTGCCTGAGGTCATCCCAGGCAATCCCTTTCCTGGTGGGTGTCCTCACCCTTGGCGTGGCACATCACACCCTGACTGTGAAGGGCAGCCACCTGGCCAGCCACAATGCCTTGACCGAGTCCAAGTCCTGGGGCAAAGTGTGGGCCATCTTCTTCATCGAGGTGAGCAGGGCTGGTGTGTCCACATGGCAGCACCTCCCAAAAGCCCCATCAGCACCTTGCCAGCACCCTAAGTCCTTCAGGAACAGCCACTGAAGATCAACATGGATCCAAACTTTTCCTGACCCACTTGCAAGAATGTTAAATGAAAAACAAACCTACACCAGGGAGCACCAGGAACATCCCTGCTCGGGGGGGCTTTTCCTGGAAGCAGCAGGGCACAGGGTGATCTCCCAGCTAAGGGCAACCCCTCTGGGGTGCTGGGCTGTGAGGTTTTGTGTTGATCTCCTTGGCTGTGGGACTGCAGAGCAGGAAATGCATTGTGGGGAATGGTGGGAATTGTTTCCTGTGCTTAACTCTTAAAAAGTCCATTTTCAGTCTGCTTTGGAGCCTGTGGGGTGGAGAGCATCTCCCCTGGGTACCTGTTCCACAAGCCAAATCCAGGCTGTGCCTGACCCTGGTACCACAGCTGAAGGCATCATCTCTCCTTTCTCTTCCATCCCAGCTCTGCTCAGCTTTCACAGCTGAACAGGGCATCTACAACCATGTGAAGATCCACCATGGCTACACCAATGTCATTGGCCTGGGAGACTCCAGCACCTGGAAGGTTCCTTTCCTGAACCGCTATGTCTACATGTTCATCGCGCCTCTCGCAGTACCCATCATCACCCCTCTGGTTGCATTAGGTACATGTCCCAGCCACCTTGGGATGGGGTGTTGGGTATGGTGAGCTCATTACAGTCCAAGTCTCACCTCACCAAACAGTCCTGCTTTGTTTGGAGACACCACATTAACTACACCAGTCCATGGTGGGACACAGGGCTGCAGTGATGGCAGATGGCATCTGCTGCATCTCTCCTTTCTGTGGCTGCTCAGAAAGGCTTCACATTTTCCTATGCTGGGTCAAGTGCTGGAAGCTGACAAAAGCCATTATGAGGCTGAAGAGCCCCAAACATGGTCTCATTTGATTCAGACCCTTGACCATAGCAGGGTTCAGTATCACATGTAGGTTTCTGGTTGATCATAGTGGTTTTGCTGACTGCATGTGATCTGGAGGTGTGGGGCTCTACAGTGACTAGGTCTCAATGAGCTCAGGCAGACAAGACAGTGTCTTGGGGGCAGGGGGAGTAATGGTGCCAGGAAACCACTGGGGAGAAGAGCCTAGGAAATAGTAAGAAGCTGAGGAAGCTCGGCTCATGGGGCTGGACATACACCTCTGGGCAATGCCAAAAATGCAGATGGCTTAGCAAGTTGTAAGAAATAAAGATGCAGCCAAATCCCTGTATGATGAGGCACAGCTGGAGCTTCTGCCCCATTGCCCTTGGGGGGACAGCAGCCCAAGACCTAAAACTCAGCAGGTCAGCAGGGCTGGGGGATTTGGGGCAACCTGGAGGATGGGGAAAGGGAGATGAAGAATGGGCTGGGCTGTAGGTTTATCAGCATGCTGGGCAACCTGGCTGCTGAAACAGCAGCAAGGGGGTTGGGGAAGCATCAGCACCTTGTGATGTATTGCCTATTCTTCCTCACACAGATTTGCTGAGGAATGTGGAGTGGAAAGCAGCTCTCCGGACCCTCTGCTGCATGTTTCTGGGTCTTTACTGTCATTACTGGCTGCTGCTCCATATCTCAGGCTTCCAGTCGCCATGGTCTGCCCTGCTCTGCATGCTGCTCACTCGCTCCCTCCTGGCCCACCCCTACATCCATGTCAACATATTCCAGGTAGAGACCTGAAGCTCTGAGATGTCCAGATGGTGCTGGAGGTGGGCCAGCCACCACCCGGTGCTGGTGACATAGACCTGACGCTGCTAGATGGGGCTTGTGCCAGCTTCAGGCAAGTGGCCTCAGTTGTCACATCCCTCGTGCCAATGTCATCGTGGGGAGGATCAGGCTAGTGGTGCTGGGGTGGGAAGTGGTGGCCCAGGGAGAACATCAGGGTGGATGAGTGCAAAGGGCTGAAGGGTAATGTCCTCTGCAGTGGCTTGCAGGACCAGAGGGTTGGTGCAGTCGCTCATTTTGCAAGATGGTGGCTCAAAGGATGGGTGTCCTGGGGGGACAGAGCCCAAGTGCTCCTTGGTGGTTCTGTGGACAGACAAGTGCAAGATGAAGTAACTTTAGGGATGAACCCAGCTCTGGGGTTGACAGCCAAATGCCAAAATATGGTTAATGCTGGCCAGCACCATCAGGCCCTACCAATGGCCAAAGCTGCAGTTGGCTCTGCTGGGAAGGAGCCAGGGGGGTGAGGAATGCTGCAGAGTCCCCACCTCCCTCTTCTGCAGCACATTGGCCTCCCCATGTTCACGGCCGATCGGAAACCCAAGCGGATCCACCTGATGAGCCTGGGTGTCCTCAACCTGCCCCGCAACGCTCTGCTGGACTGGTCCTTCGGCCACTCACTCATCAGCTGCCATGTGGAGCATCACCTCTTCCCCAGCCTCTCTGACAACATGTGCCTGAAGGTGAGGTAGCCCTGCAGGGTGAATGAGCATGCTGGGAGGTGACACAGGGATGAGACCATCCATCTACCCACCACCTCCTTTCCCTGCCACGGGACCTTTCTGTGCTGCTCCCCCCGTGCTAAAGACCTCTTGCTGCCTTGTAACAGCCACCTAACCCACCTCCCTCCATCCCCACTCCTGTTTCTCCTGGGTTTCTACTCGCTGCTCCTTCCCCTGCTCCCAGTTCCAGCCTGAAGCACCCTCCTGGCAGTCTGGGATCCTCCCAACTCTTCCCTTGAAAAGCACTGTGCAGTCTGGTTTTTGGTTCACCTGGCATCCAGGCAAACCTCCTATAATTTTGGCCATGCCCTTACTTGTTGCTCTGAGGTGTGTCCACACCATGGACTCTGAGCACTGCTCCTGCTCGAGGGGATCCCAAGGCAGGTCCGTGTGCTGCCCTTTAGGGTGGGATCTCCACTTCTTTCAAGCTGTGCACTTATTTTCAGTCTCAAGTTGAGGGAAAAATGAAGTCATAGAGAGAACAGGATCACCAGTGGGTTTTGGGTCGTGCCCTTTGCTCAAACTCACAGTGCTGGTAGGACCTGCACCATGCAAAGACGTTGCAGGGAAGGTGTAATTAAGCTGGTGGCAACCTCCCAGCCTACTCACCGAGCCACCTGTGTGGACACGTGGGGATAACTGTGGGTGTAAGTGATGAGCATGCATGGCTGGCCCTTGTTAAAGCCTTGTTAGAGCATCTCTCCTAAAGCAGAGCCATGCCAAGGCATTTGGCCAGGGTGAGCTTCCTGATGCTGCAACTGGAATCCACCTTCCTCTTAATGTTCCTGGTAAAGATGTTATAGCTGGTGCTGCTGTCTCCAGCCCCATTTGGGGCATGTGAGATGAGTTTTCTGGGCACCTTGCAGGGAGCTCAACGATGCCTCAGGCTGGGAGCATTGTACAAATGCCAGGACATCCTGCATGGAGATGACTCTGCCTTTGCTTTTGCAGATCAAACCCATAGTCTCCCAGTACCTGAAGCAGAAGAAGCTGCCTTACAACGAGGACACCTATGCCTCCAGGCTCCGGCTCTTCCTCCAGAGATACGAGGAGCTGATGGTCCATGCTCCCCCCATAACGGAGCTGGTGGGCATCCAGTGAGGACAGGGCCCCAGGACTCGGGGGGACTGTTTCCTTCAGGGACTTTGTGGCAGGGATGGTTTTAGCAGGAACAGGACTACACAGACACAAGTTTCCATAAAGCCATCACATAGGAAACATCTGTCCCCAGTGCCTTGCTTTTGGCTAGGTAATGATCACGGAGGCACCGTGGGAGGAGAGCTGGGCAGTGCAACACTGGGGATGGAAAAGGAGTTCCCCTCCACCCCAATTATTCCCAGTCAGGGCTTAGTTTTATTCACTTTGCTTTCACACTTGGAGAGAGGAAACCCCCATCTGCTGGCTGAGGCCTCCTGCAACAGGACCAGGAGGAGATGGATGAGGTGCCATGTTCCAAGTGTCTAGAGCCAGTTCTTGGCTGAGAGCTGCTGGGATCTATAAGATGGAGCTGCAAATATGTAGTTGGGGGCTCAGGGAAATGGTGGATCGTGGGGAGGGGGTTGTGTCACTGCTGCCTGTGCTTTACCTGACTTTGGGATAAATCAGTCCCTTCTAGGAACAATGGTTTAGCAGATTCAGCCTTAACATGTTGAAATGCATCTTTATTACTGGGTCTTGTTGCTGGAGCAAGTCATACTGGTATTCCGCAGTACCTGAGATGGGACTGGGGGAGTGACCCTTGTCCCATCTGGGATATCTGTATTGGAGTGCTGGAAGTGATCTCAGACCCAACTTCTTCTATTGCAAGAGTCTGGTAGGAGAGTAACCTGCTGGAGGTGGCATGTCTCTGAGGCTTGGGAGATGTTACCTGTTCAGGGAGGGTGAACTCGGCCCACAGAGCCACTGCCAGCAGGTGAGATGCGCATGTGGCCAGTTACACCCCCTCTGGGATGTCATGCCTGGTTTTCCCAGTGTGCTCTGCTGTCCCAGACCTGCAAGACTGCTGAGAAAGTTCAGCCCAGCGTCGTGGTGGGGACCTGGTGGCAGAGAAGGCAGCTGACCCAACTGGGACCAGTGTGGGAGTCAGTGTTGGCCTTGGGCTTTGTGAGGCTTGGCTTGGAGCCTGCGGTTTCACTCCCTGAGTGCTTTCCCCACACCAGGGCTGGTTGTCCCCAGCCACACAGCTGCTGTTTATAAGGCTCTACATTGCAGATGTGTCCTGTGGAACAGGGATGCTCTGCCCTGGTCCTGGCCCATGAGGCAGGGTGAGGGTCATGGCAGGCAACCCAGGATGTTTGCCCTCCCATGGGCACCACATACCCTGTTCTCCTTCTCCAAGCATGGGGAAGTCCTCAGACCCACTGGAAAAGAGTCCCTGTGTGGCCACTGTGACATGAGGCCAGAGCTGGGATAGCTACCACATGCCCCTGTGTAGCAGCTCAGGGAAAGCTGGCCCTGGATCCATCCAGTGTGACCCTTTTGGACTCAAAATAAGGCAATACTGATTTTTTCCTGGGCCTCGGCCCAGGAGGTGCTGATGTCCTGGGCTGGGTGACATTGCTGTGTCACCTCTAACTGGCCCCATGTGGGTTTATTGATCCAGGACATTGTGAAACATCCAAAGGGCAAATTTTTGTCCCTTGACCTAGGGTTATGCCAGGTCCATAGGTAAGGGGGGAAGCTTGGGGTGATGGTGGCTGGACCAAATGCCCCAAGTGCTCCCAGGGGTCACCTGGGGGTTGAGGGTGGCAAAGACCCTCCCCAGAGCTTCCCTCCTGCCCATGATTAGTTTCTTAATTGAGCATCAGAGCCAAAAGATGTTAAATGTACCAAATTAATGGTGCTCCTGGCTCTAGCCAGGGGAGCAAGTGTGCATTAGCAGTGCTTTCGGTTCAGATGGGATAATCTCGGCCTCGTGTGTCCTCGCTGGTGTGCACAAAATGCTCTTTTTTCTCCTCCCCTGTTGCAAAGAGATCAGTCCCAAAATGTTTCGAAGCCTTGATGGGAGCGTCAGGCCCCTTCCACAGCTGGAGTTCACTGATCTTGTTTTAACGCAGTGCCATCTAAAGGCAAGTATTTGCAGGTCCTTCAGCCAGCGGGAGTTGACTCGTGGTTTGGGAAATACGTGGATAATTCCCTGTCAGAAGTGGCAGATACAGCAGAGGTTAATGGCGAAAAGAGAGATTTCTGACCCGTGCTTGGAACCTCCCAAATTTCTGCCTTGAGCAATGTCCCAAATTTAAACTCAACTCATTTTCTAGATGACATCAAATTTGGAACTGTTTGGAACCGAGCCTCCAACCTTACCTCTCTGGGAAATAGGTTGGTCATAGCTGTGTTGAGCTAAGGCTGGAGGCTTGAAGCACAGGCACAGGCATTAAAGCTGTCAGAAATCCTGGTCCCTGTCACAAACCCCCTGAAGGAGTGGGTGCAGAGGGAGGCATATGGCCAGCTGCCATTCTCAGCATGCCTCTGTAGAAAGCCATGAACTAATTTTCAAGACCATGAGAAAAAGTGTGTGGAGTTTATGAGCCTTATTGTATTGGCTTCTATCTGTAAACTGCTCCTCGTCTTTATTGCCTTTAAAAAGCCCTGGTAGTGCTTGCCTGCATGCTCTGGCATCTGTACAACCCTTAAAAATCTCCAGGGCCCACCAAGATGATTTCCCTGCCTGATGTATTGCCTGGGGGCTGAAGCAAGATGGGATGCTCCTGTACAGGAGGTGTGGGGAGTTGTATTGAAATGGGTTGACTCGGACGGATTAAGGAGGAAAAGCAGGGGGAATGGGGGAGGCTGGGGTGGGAGCTCTGACAGCAGCATTTATTTGCTGCCTTTGACACTAATGTTTTATCCTTTACTGAGGGGATGCTGTGGGTTGCTCCTAGAAAGAGCTGGATGGCTGTGCAGGAGGATACACTCAGAATCATTTAGGTTAGAAAAGACCTGCAAGGTCATAAAAACCAACTGTTAACCTAATACTGCAAAGTCAGCACTAAACCATGGCCCTAAGTGTCACAGCTACTTGTATTTTGAACACCTCCAGGGCTGGTGACTCCACCACTGCCTTAGGAAACCTGTTCCAACGTCTAACCACTCTTTCAGGGAGGAAACTTTTTCTGATATCCAACCTAAACTTTCTCTAGTGCAACTTGAAGCTGTTTCTTCTCATTCTGTCGCTTGTTACTTGGGAGAAGAGACCAGCCCCCCCACCTTGCTCCTTTCAAGAGTTGTAGAGAGCAAGAAGGTCTCCCCTGAGCCTCCATTTCTCCAGGCTAAACAATCCCAGTTCCCTCAGCCGCTCCTCAGAAGACTTGTGCAATATACCCTTCACCAGCTTTGTAGCCCTTTTATGGACGAGCTCCACCACGGCCCAGGATGGTTAGAATCAGCCTGAGCTTCGATTTGTCGCCCGGGAAACCTCTGCAGTTTGTCAGTCTTGGCGATAAAGGGGCGGTCGCAGTTCGCAGCCGCAGGGATGCTGCTGCTGCGGGGAGCTGCAGGCAGGCAGGGTACCGCGGAGGCCTCGCTATAGAGAGCAGCAGCGCAAAGGGCCCGAAAATCGCCTCTCCTTCCTTACCTCTCTATGGTACCACTCGTTTCCTGATGGTCGTGACGGCAACCGCATGCCGCCATTGGCTGCCGGCGAGGGGGCGTGGCCCCGTGGCGCTCTAGGGGCGGGGTTATGCTAAGCATCGCGCTGTCACGCTTCGCGGTTGGTCTGCAGGGAGGAGGGGCGTGGACAGCGGCGGCGCCGGCAGCGGCGGTGGCATGGGAGCGGGCGGCGTGTGCTGGAGGGGCGGTGTCGTCCCGGGCGGTGAGGGGTGGGGTCTGGTGTCGTCCCGGGATAACCGGCACGGGGGGCGGGGGGGAACACGGGAACCGGAAGGGAACATAGGAGCTGGGGATGTAGCGGGAAGTGGGTCTGGGAGCACCGGGGCTATGGGCCCGAAGCTCTGCGGGGGTAACCGGGGCCGGAGGAACTGGGGCGGTGAAGGAAACATGGACCGGGAGTAACGGAGCTGTGGGCTCGAAGGCTGTGGGGGAAACTGAGTCTGGGGAAACCGGGGCTATGGGTTCAAAGGACTGCAGAGGAAACCAGGACCACGAGAACTGGAGCTGTGTGCCGAAGCAGCTTCAGGAACCATGCCTGATAGAGCCGTGCTCCATTCCTGGAGGAGTGAGGGACATAGGACAGGGCAGGGGGGTCTGAGACCCCCCCCTCCTTCCCCCCCAATGCATGGGGCCAGGAGCATGTCGTGTATGGTGCTTTCCGGTGCCCTTTGCTAGGGCTGTTGACAGCCCCTCTGGCACGGCCAGCCTTGTCCCAGCTCAGCTGTATGCACCAAGGCCATGGGCTTTGCCGATCATGGGGGCTGATGGTCTTGACCTCGAGGTGTTCCCGCCTCAATCCTCTTCCCCAGGATATGCTGCGGGGCTGGTACATAAAGCCTGGCCTTCCTCTGCCGCCTGCTGTGCACAATGGCTGGTACGGGGGGACTAGCATCTCTGGGTCAGTGCTGGGCTGGAGGGAAGGGAGATGTCTGGGTCTGGAGTTAGCACCTCCCATGGCATCATGTCCTCTTTGTCCTTCACACCTCCAGGGTTGAAGCGGTGGCTGTCCTCGCCTGCCACGGCTCCCCGGCTCTGCGTGGTGGGCAGTGGGCCCGCTGGCTTCTACACAGCACAGCACATCCTCAAGGTACTGGGATCTGGGGTGACTGAGGGCAGGGACCTGCCTACTGAGAGAAGTGTCTCCATTCTGCCTGGCTCTGAGCAGGTTGGGGAGGGGTTCTTTTTGTTGGTGGGGGACTGCTTGGGGCAGTCCTGACCTCTCAGAGTCCTCCTGAGCTGGCTCACCTGGGGTGGGTACTTCTGCCATGGTCCTGCCCTGCCCCTGCCCTGTTCATGGGCTACCCAGGCCAGATCCAGGCCTGCCTGGGTTGCTGTGAGTTCAGCACAAGGGGTTTTTTTCCCAGAATCAAATAAGCAGCAGAGATCTTCCCTGCCCATGGCAGGAGGTTGGAAGTAGATTATTTTAAGGTCTTTTCCAACCCAAACCATTCTGTGATTTTATCTGTCTTGCTTGGAGCTGTTGCCACTCAACAGGGGTGACATTAACCGTGTGTTATTGTGCAGGACCTTCTCTCCCACCTTCACCTCCCCAAGTTGAATTAAGGCCTACAGGTGATCCTTTACCTGGTGTATGAAAATGTAAGAGCTTTGGGCAGTCAGGTCTCTGTTGGGAAATGAGACCTGAGCATGGAACAGGGCTGCTGGCACCCACCAGCCATGCAGCAGCTTAACCACGTCATTAAACTGTGCTGTGTTGTCTCCAGTATGTGTTGGAAAATAGCTGTCACTAAGCCTCAGGGACAAATTTCAGGGCTGCTTAATCTCCAGGAAGAGGCTGACTCAAAATATAAGATAACAAAAGCCTTGCAGCAAAACGTCTGTCTAAAGCTCTGACCCTGAGGTGACTCAGCTCAGGGGCAACTCGGGACATGGGCAGCTCTGCTGGGGGCTGGCAGATGGCCTGGCAGGTTCACCAGCCTCCAGGGTACTGGACAGCTACCAGGTTAGGGTGGAAGAGGACATGTGGGGTGGGTAGGAGGCTGGAGACCCCCAAAAGATATGCTTAGTGGTGCTTGGGCTCATGTTGTCTGCTTCACCTCGTGATCTGAGCTGGCAGGAACAGGTACAGCATCATCCTGCACACAGAAGGGTCTGGAAGAGGCTGTTTCTGGCCACAGGATCTTGGTGCAACCCTCCCTTCTGCCCTGTTTTCCCCCCAGCAGCAGGCGAGTGTTGTGTGTCCCTCCTGAGCTGCTGGCTCTTGTGGCCTTTCTGTCCTCATCCCTTAACCATGACTTCCTTCTGCTGCAGCACCATGGTGGGACCCAGGTGGACATCTATGAGAAGCTGCCTGTTCCCTTCGGGCTTGTCCGTTTTGGGGTGGCCCCAGACCACCCTGAAGTGAAGGTTGGTGCTGGCTTCCTCCCCTTGCCCATATGTTTGAACACAGTGCTGTTGGGTGCAGGTGAGGCAGTTGTTCTCCTTTTTGGTGCCTGAAGGCTCACTGTGCTGTGGAGCTGTCACACTAGAGAAGTCCAAATGTCCTCTTTGTCTGTGCTGAGACTCAGCAAGGCCAGGACCAGGTGACATGGGACATCTGGCATCAGGGCTCTGTACAGTGGGTCAACACCAGGGGCTTGTGATGGGAAGTGCTGCTTCTGGTGCTGGTCAGCCTGGCCTGGAGCAAGGAGCATGAATGGGTTTCTTTGTACCAGGAAACTATGCTGGCAGGATCTCACCCACTCACTATTTGCCTCAGCTCAGTGTGTACCTGTTCTGGGTGCTTGGGAACACATAGATCTGCTCTTCAGAGTGATGGAGTTGGGCTGTAGGTGCATGTCGGGGCAAGGAGAAGTTAAACCAAGGAATTCTGTGAAATCAACTGTTCTCTTTTGCCTCACAGCAGGTGTGAGTTGTCCTCAGGTGTATCTGCTGTGTCTGAGGTGGGGTGGAGGTGGTTGGAGTGGTAGGACACAGGAGATCCAGACACAGCAATATCTTGTGATGGTTTCCTCTAATCCCTGGAGATCATCAGACAAAAACGCCTGGATTGCTTTGAGCTGAGAGATGAGGAGTGCACATAACAGATGTGGGTTTGGGGTAGCTTCTACACTACAGTGGTATCTGTTCTGTCACCAGGCTGAGTCCAGCTGGAGCTGCAGGGGAAGAAGTGATTGCTTTGCTGTTTAGCCCTGATTGCTCAGAGGAATAGGCTGTGTGTGCCATCCTGCCCTTTGTCCTCTCTTGATGAAGTGGGTTTCAGGAGGGAGAGAGGCCAGCAGAGGGGGTCTGACAGGCAGCACCCTTGGTGAAAGGGGTGGTTTGGTGGGACTTCCTTGCAAGCCTTGTTTAAGAAGTTTTCTCCTAGAGCAGGTTTACTCAGAGGGGCTGAAGGTATTGAAAGGGTCCTGTCCTCCCCCAGCAGGTGCAGAAGATGAATTTTCCTTTCCACAAAGGGTGGTGGAGAGAGTGCCAAGTGACGGCTGTGCTTATCTCTGCTGGTAGATAAGAGCCTCAGAATAACTGACTCACAGAGGGGGTGAATCATCTCAAGGCTGTTGGGGATGGGAACGGGGGCCTCCTGTCTGCAGCAGGCCTTGGCTCTGGTTGGGGCTTGGATGTAACTCCCTGGTGCTTGTTTGATCTTGGCAGAATGTGATCCACAGCTTCACGCAGACGGCACGCTCGGAGCGCTGCACCTACCGTGGCAACGTCACCGTGGGGAGGGACGTGACGGTGGCAGAGCTGCAGCAGGCGTACCACGCTGTGGTGCTGGTGGGTGCCATGGCCAAGAGCCAGGGCTGAGCCAAGCTGGCTGCCTTCTCTCCCCAGAAGTCACAGGGAAAGCCTGCAGGGTTATTTCCCACTGGGACCTTGGGAAGGGGGTTTGGGTGAGGTGTTTTTGGGTGCCTTATTACCGTGGTAAATTCTTCCCAGCCTCAGGACCGCTCAGATGCTACAAGGCTTGTCTGAAACCTTGCAGGGAGCATGTCCCTTGAGCATGGCATCAAATGCAGGGTTCCAAACCCCTGCTGGCAAGGGGCAGGGGTTGAGGAACCTCTTCCCTGTGATGACCAATACCTGTTTCAATCTGACATGGATTGAAATGTCCCTCCTGTTCAGTCCTCATTTTTTTGTGCTCTGCCTTGGCCCAAGGAGGTCAAGTTTGGCTCTGGAGCCCAGGGGGATGAGGTGGATGAAGCCCCTGTGCTCAGGCTGTGTTTAGTCCTTCCGTTGAAAGTCTTGGCACTCTGGAAGGGTTGGCAGCTGTACAGGGTCCTTGGCAGCAGCTGGAAAGGGACATTTGTGCTTTGGTAGCCAACCCTGCCTATAATGACACCTCTGACTCTTGTCTGCTCCCTTCTCAGAGTTATGGTGCTGAAGATAACCGGGTCTTGGGGATCCCAGGGGAGAACCTCTCTGGTGTTTACTCAGCCCGAGCCTTCGTGGGCTGGTACAACGGGCTGCCTGAGAACCGGGATGTGAGTACAGCACTGTGCTTCCCTGCCCTTCTTCCCCATCCTGCATCCCAGTGCAGGCATTCAGCTCCAGATTAAGTCCTGAAAGGCCTGCCATTGGAGAAGATTAGCAGGCACTGTGGTAAATCCATCTTAGATGGTAGAAATGTGAACAATTTGCACATCAGGGAGAGGGGATTAGCTGGCTCTGTAAGTTGGCAGCACGTTTTGGCCAGGCCAGATGGGACCCTGGGGGGGTGATGCTCTGCTTTGGCCTGAAGAGGTTTTCTTGACCCAAAGAGCTCCTGCTCCTAGAGATGCCCTTGGGGGAAGAGGGGGAGAAGGATCAGCTGAGGTGCCCAGAGTGGCTGTGTCTGCCTGGGGAGGAGGCTGGTGTGGAGTTTCCCTATCTGCAACACCTCTTTTTGGGGAAAAGAGAAGTGGAAGGAAATTTTGGTGGTGGGAGTGGGACTGAGGGACTGAACATCATGGAGGCTGAGTGGATTGGCTCACAGTCAGATCTTTCTCTCCCTGCAGTTGAAGCCTGATCTGAGCTGTGACACAGCACTGATTCTGGGCCATGGCAATGTGGCACTGGATATTGCCCGGATCCTCCTGTCCCCCCTGCATCTTCTCAGGGTGAGTTCCAGGAGTACTGCAAAGGCAGCCTGCAGACCAAATTCACTCCTGCTGGCTGGGTGCTGGTTCAAACCCATCTCAGTGAAACCTCAGAGTTTCCTGTCTTTGGGATCTTTCCCAGGGAAGGCTGTTGCCTCTTGGATGCATCCTATGGATTCACAGTTTGTAGGGAGCAATCCAAGGCTGTGGCCATGCCTTAGGTAATCCTGCAGAGCTCTCTGGATTGCTGCTGCCTCCTGGGGTGCTGGTACCTAAAAAGCTGGCAGTTGAGCTTTATCCCTTCCTTCCTTATGAAAAGCAAAGCTGGAGCTCCTTATCCTTTTCTACCACCAAACTAGAAGCTTCTCCTGGTGGAATTTTTTTTTTTCTACTGTAGCTGAGGGCAGCAGCCTGGTTTCTTTTGGTAGCACTTGGCACCTGATGGCTGGTCCAAGCTGATGGACCTCTCCTCCCACTGCTGTGCTCCCCTATAGACAGCTGGTAGCTGGTGTGCACCAGCTGCTCCATACAGCTGCTCCCCCAGATGTTGGCAGCAAAGGGTCTTCCTCCTGGAGAAAAGCCATGAGGTTTCTTACAGCTGTGCAACAACTTCTTGTATTAATATCTAATTTAAATTAAAAAAACCCCAAACAACTTGGAGGCACTGCTAACTAGTGGCTGAAGTCAGCTGGGAGGCAGTGCTGTGAAGGACATGGCACTGGAAGTAAGTGCCAGGAGTTTTTGTGTTAAGAATGTTAAGTTTTTGTGTTTGGAATGGTTTATCCTGGTTACATGGTGTCCCTCCAATTGTGTCTTCCCTGGAAAAAGATCTTCTTGCCATCTAGATCACAAAATCATAGAATATTCTGAGCTGGAAGGGACCCACAAGGATTATCTAGTCCAGCTCCTGATGCTGTGCAGGACACCCCAAGAATCACACCAGGTGCCTCAGAGTGATGTCCAAGTGATTCTGGAGTTCTGTCAGGCTTGATGCTGTGACCACCTCCCTGGGGAGGCTGTTCCAGAGCCCAAGCACCCTCTGGGTGAAAAACCTTTTTTCTGATATCTAAATCTCCCCTGTCTCAACTTCATATCATTACTTCTAGTCCTATCACTATCTGTAAGAGTAAAGAGATTGATGCTTGCCTCTCTGCAGCCCCTTGAGAGGGCATTGAAGACAGCAATGAGGTCTCCCCTCAGTCTCCTCTTCTCCAGGCTCAACAGACCAAGTGACCTCAGCTGCTTTTCCTAAGCTTTCCTAAGGCTTCTCCTCCAGACCCTTCACCATCTTCCTAGCACTCCTCTGGATGCTTTCTAATAGCTTAATATCTTTTCTGTACTGTGGCACCAAAAACTGCACCCAGTACTGAAGGGGTGGCCCCACCAGTGCAGAGTAGAGGAGGACAGTCACCCCCTTTGACCAGCTGGCAATGCTGTTCTTGATACACCCCAGAACATGCCCCTCCTGGCAGCCAGAGCACACTGCTGACTCATAGTCAGTTTGCCATCAACTGAGACCTCCAGGCCCCTTTCTGCAGCTCTGCTCTCTAGCCTCTCATTCCCCAGTCTCTACACACATCTGGGGTTGCCTTGCATGTGGCTGAAACCTTGGGGCTGCTGCAAGAGAGCAGCCATCAGTTGAGTCCTGATGATATGTGTGTTTGTGCTTGGAGCTGCCTGGGGCAGGCAGGCAGTGATTTGAGCTGTGGTTTATGGTGGATTTCACTCAAATGCCTGTATATCCTGAGTTGGGAAGTCACCTGAGAGCATCTGCAGGCACCCCAAAATGGAGATCACTGGAAGGCTTTGTTCCATTAGCCCCGAGGTTAACCTGCCTGGGTGGATCCCCTGAGGCAGTCTCACGGGTGCTGGCTCGTTACCTCTAGTGCATTATTGCCTTGGAAAGTACATTCAGTGATGAGGGACCAGCTGTGCAAATAGCTCTGTGCAAAGGGAGGTGACTTGTTTTCCATCCTCTCCCAGGCTTTCTGCATGCCCAACTTGCTTTTCTGCTGATTTGTCACCTTCAGAGGCTGTGCCTTCCCCACCAGCTCCCTCCAGATATGCCCTCAGCTCACTCTTCTGTCTCTGTCCTGCAGAAGACAGACATCACTGACAGTTCCCTGGCAGCTCTTGCCTGCAGCAAAGTGAAGCATGTCTGGCTGGTTGGGAGGAGGGGACCTCTCCAAGTTGCTTTCACTATCAAGGTAAGGCTGGGGGTGCTGGAGGGCAGCCCTGTTTCCTAGCATTGAACCTCAGGCTGCCCGTTCCTGGTGGGAAGAGGTGGTCTAGGGCTGGTGGGAAACCCAGCTGTCCTCCTGCTTGCACCCACTTGCTGGCTCCTAGCCTGGACTGCTGGGGAAGGAGGCCTGGGGCTGTTGGACAGCCTTTCTGCAGTGGAGGTAACATCTTCTGGCCTGCAATTCCCAGGAGCTGCGGGAGATGATAAACTTGCCTGGATCCAGACCTGTCCTGAGCCCTGCTGACTTCACAGGCCTTGAAAGTGCTATTAAAGGTGAGGGAAACATGCCATGCCCTGAAATGTGCCACACTTCCCTGGACAGAGACTCACATGGCAGACAAGTGTCCTGGAGGGATCTGGAAATGCTCAGAAAGTGCATCAGAGAAACTCTGGCCCTGTGCTTTAATGCATGATATGTGAAAGCCAGGTGACCATGGTGTGGCTCATCCTCAGGGTGGTAGGAGGCCATGAAGGCAAGGAACAGCCTGTTTCCCTGTCATGCAGCCACTTTGCTTACTCTCTGAGTGATGAGGGCAGGAGGTTCAGGACGGCTGGGGGAACCTTGCAGGAGAGATACCAAGGCTGTTGATTTAAGAGCTTTCTGCAGAATTAAAAAGAAAACACCAAGTTCAAGGGTGTCCAGAGACTTGCTATTCTCTACAGGCTGCTGCCTTTGAGCATCAGCAAGACAGCAGAACTGCAGGCTTTGATCTTCAGGAGCAGTCATGGTCATTTGGACCTGCAGTTTGTCATCTCTAAGGCATTGGACTCCCATCAAGGTGACAAACTCCAGATGAACACTGACAAACTCCAAATGGACACTTGAATACCACTGAAAATGCCTTGATGCTGTCATGAGCTGTGTCCCGAGGGGCTTTTGCTGTAGTTCCTGTCTTGAAACCCTCTTTCTTCCTAGATGCCCCCAGGCCCAGGAAGCGACTGACTGAGCTGATGATCAAAACAGCCCTGGAGAAGCCTGGGGAGAAGACAGCAGAGGTGCAGGCAGCAGCCTCCCGGGAGTGGGGGCTGAAGTTCCAGCGTAGCCCTCAAGAGGTGCTGCCCACCGCTGACGGGACTCGGGCAAGGGGCATCCGCATGGCCCTGACCCGCCTGGAGGTATGAGCTCTGTGGTGGGGCTGGTATGGAGCAGGACACTGCTGCAGCCCTTGGGAATCTCTCCAAAGACAGCTTTGTGTTCCCTGGCTGGTTGGAGTGGCTGCTGGCAGGCTCTTGGGGCAGCTGATATCACTGATGAGCTTTTCCCCATCTAAAGGCAGCTTTGTCTATGCTGCTCTTGCTGCTACAGAAAGGCCTTTAGCAAATACCCAGAGATCAAAGATCATAGAATCACAGAATGCTTTGGGTTGGAAGGCACCTTTAAAAGTCACATAGTGCAACCCTCTTGCAGTGAGCAGGGACATCCCCAACTAGATCAGGTTGCTGAGAGCCTCATCAAACCTGAGCTGGAACGGTTCAAGGGATGGGACATCTGCCACAGGGCAACCTGTGGCAATGTCTCACCACCCTCAGTGTAAAAAATGTCTTACATCTGATCTAAATCTCCCTCTTTTAGTTAAAGCCATTACTTGTTGTCCTGTTGTGACAGGCCCTGCTAAAAAGTATGTCCCCACCTTTTTTTATAAACCTCTTTTGTATATGGCAAGGCCACAGTAAGGTCTCCCTGGAGCCTTTTCTTCTCCAGGCTGAACAACTACAACTCTCACAGCAGAGGGGTTCCAGCATTATGGTCATTTTTGTGGCCTCCTCTGGACCCACTCCAACAGGACTCAGCACTACNTTTTCCATCCTCTCCCAGGCTTTCTGCATGCCCAACTTGCTTTTCTGCTGATTTGTCACCTTCAGAGGCTGTGCCTTCCCCACCAGCTCCCTCCAGATATGCCCTCAGCTCACTCTTCTGTCTCTGTCCTGCAGAAGACAGACATCACTGACAGTTCCCTGGCAGCTCTTGCCTGCAGCAAGGTGAAGCATGTCTGGCTGGTTGGGAGGAGGGGACCTCTCCAAGTTGCTTTCACTATCAAGGTAAGGCTGGGGGTGCTGGAGGGCAGCCCTGTTTCCTAGCATTGAACCTCAGGCTGCCCGTTCCTGGTGGGAAGAGGTGGTCTAGGGCTGGTGGGAAACCCAGCTGTCCTCCTGCTTGCACCCACTTGCTGGCTCCTAGCCTGGACTGCTGGGGAAGGAGGCCTGGGGCTGTTGGACAGCCTTTCTGCAGTGGAGGTAACATCTTCTGGCCTGCAATTCCCAGGAGCTGCGGGAGATGATAAACTTGCCTGGATCCAGACCTGTCCTGAGCCCTGCTGACTTCACAGGCCTTGAAAGTGCTATTAAAGGTGAGGGAAACATGCCATGCCCTGAAATGTGCCACACTTCCCTGGACAGAGACTCACATGGCAGACAAGTGTCCTGGAGGGATCTGGAAATGCTCAGAAAGTGCATCAGAGAAACTCTGGCCCTGTGCTTTAATGCATGATATGTGAAAGCCAGGTGACCATGGTGTGGCTCATCCTCAGGGTGGTAGGAGGCCATGAAGGCAAGGAACAGCCTGTTTCCCTGTCATGCAGCCACTTTGCTTACTCTCTGAGTGATGAGGGCAGGAGGTTCAGGACGGCTGGGGGAACCTTGCAGGAGAGATACCAAGGCTGTTGATTTAAGAGCTTTCTGCAGAATTAAAAAGAAAACACCAAGTTCAAGGGTGTCCAGAGACTTGCTATTCTCTACAGGCTGCTGCCTTTGAGCATCAGCAAGACAGCAGAACTGCAGGCTTTGATCTTCAGGAGCAGTCATGGTCATTTGGACCTGCAGTTTGTCATCTCTAAGGCATTGGACTCCCATCAAGGTGACAAACTCCAGATGAACACTGACAAACTCCAAATGGACACTTGAATACCACTGAAAATGCCTTGATGCTGTCATGAGCTGTGTCCCGAGGGGCTTTTGCTGTAGTTCCTGTCTTGAAACCCTCTTTCTTCCTAGATGCCCCCAGGCCCAGGAAGCGACTGACTGAGCTGATGATCAAAACAGCCCTGGAGAAGCCTGGGGAGAAGACAGCAGAGGTGCAGGCAGCAGCCTCCCGGGAGTGGGGGCTGAAGTTCCAGCGTAGCCCTCAAGAGGTGCTGCCCACCGCTGACGGGACTCGGGCAAGGGGCATCCGCATGGCCCTGACCCGCCTGGAGGTATGAGCTCTGTGGTGGGGCTGGTATGGAGCAGGACACTGCTGCAGCCCTTGGGAATCTCTCCAAAGACAGCTTTGTGTTCCCTGGCTGGTTGGAGTGGCTGCTGGCAGGCTCTTGGGGCAGCTGATATCACTGATGAGCTTTTTCCCATCTAAAGGCANTGATGAGCTTTTCCCCATCTAAAGGCAGCTTTGTCTATGCTGCTCTTGCTGCTACAGAAAGGCCTTTAGCAAATACCCAGAGATCAAAGATCATAGAATCACAGAATGCTTTGGGTTGGAAGGCACCTTTAAAAGTCACATAGTGCAACCCTCTTGCAGTGAGCAGGGACATCCCCAACTAGATCAGGTTGCTGAGAGCCTCATCAAACCTGAGCTGGAACGGTTCAAGGGATGGGACATCTGCCACAGGGCAACCTGTGGCAATGTCTCACCACCCTCAGTGTAAAAAATGTCTTACATCTGATCTAAATCTCCCTCTTTTAGTTAAAGCCATTACTTGTTGTCCTGTTGTGACAGGCCCTGCTAAAAAGTATGTCCCCACCTTTTTTTATAAACCTCTTTTGTATATGGCAAGGCCACAGTAAGGTCTCCCTGGAGCCTTTTCTTCTCCAGGCTGAACAACTACAACTCTCACAGCAGAGGGGTTCCAGCATTATGGTCATTTTTGTGGCCTCCTCTGGACCCACTCCAACAGGACTCAGCACTACAGGTGAGGTCTCCCTAGAGTGGAGCAGAGGGGCAGAATCCTCTCCCTTATCCTGCTGGCCACGCTGCTGAGGATGCAACCCAGGACATGACTTCTGGGCTGTGAGTGGACATTGCCAGCTCATGTCCAGCTTTTCACTCACCAGAACACCCAAATCCTTCTCTGCAGGGCTGCTTTCAATCCTTTTATTCTCCTGCCTGAATTTGTGCTTGGGATTGCCTCAGCCCAGGTGCAGGACCTTGCAGTTGGCCTTGTTGAACCTCATGAGGTTCAAGGGTGGCAAAAACAACTGTAGGAGGCTGTTGCTTTGCATCTGTTGGCTGTCTGGTGGTCAGCAGCCTCTTCCTCCCTCTCTCAGGGCTCGGGTGATTCTGCCAAAGCTGTCCCCACTGGAGATGTGGAGGAGCTGGAGTGTGGGCTGGTGCTCAGCAGCATTGGCTACCGGAGCCTGCCCCTGGACCCATCGGTACCCTTTGACACCCAGCGTGGTGTTATTCCCAACAGCTCAGGCAGAGTGGAGGGTGTCCCAGGTCTGTATCCACAGGGGGGTGTGTGGGACACATGTCAAGCACAGCTGAGGAGATGGGGGCTTTGGGGTGGGAAGCTTCCTTCACCAAGGGCACTGACACAAGGCAGTCACATGCCTCAGCTGGAGAGTGGAAAGTGAGGAAACGAGCTGCCTCTGTAAGATGTTAAGACCTGGCCTGTCTCTAGCTGGCATTAGGGGTGTCTGGTTTTGCAGCAAACAGCACTGAAGGTTCTGGGGATTTTCCTGGGCTTTGGAGTCTGTTACTGGAATGAAATAGCCCATATGTCTGCTGAGTGCCTGTCTGCTAGGGTACAAAGTCCTGTGACCATCAAAGGGCTGAACTCTGTTCCCACCACAGGGGTGGGTTCTTTCACCACCCACAGCTTGATGTGACACCCAGGGGTAAGGCAAGGACTTGCAGCCAGGAGGGTCCATGGCCACGTGCTGGCCCAAGCCTAGCTCCTCTGTGTCTGTGCAGGTCTGTACTGCAGCGGGTGGGTGAAGAGAGGACCCACGGGTGTGATCATCACCACCATGAATGACAGCTTTGACACTGCCCAGTCTGTGCTGGAGGATCTCCAGATGGGTGTGCTGGACGTGTCCACCTCCAGAGAAGGCTATGGGGCTGTGGAGAGCATCCTGCGCAGCCGAGGTCAGTGGTGGGGGCCGGGTGGGTACCTGAGCTGCTGTGGCAGCCAGCATGAAGTGGTGATACAGCCAAAGTCCTCCTGGGTTGGGGTATCCTGGGGCATTGAGTCCCACAAGCTCCTGTGGGAGTGGAGTCCAAACCAGGGAAACATTACATTGTTCCAAAGCCCAGAGAGAGCAGGAGTTGAATTCCCTGAAACTTGGTGTGGTTGCTAAGGTTAATGACCACTTTCTGGAAAGGGCCATTAAAAGCAGCACAGATCTTGGGTAAAATGTCACTGTTAGCTGCCTCGACAGTGAGCCATTGCTCTTGAGTGGTTTTCCTAGCAATCCTTCCAGGCAAGTTGAGGGAAAGATTAAAATGCCCAAGAGAGTAATTTGCTCTTGCTGTGTTTAAAGGCATTCAATTAAAGTGTGTGTGTTTTGCCTCTTAACTGCCTGAGGTTTAACAATGAGCTGGAAGTGTTTTGTCCCCCAAGGTGATGCTTTGCTCACCGTTGTTACGGCTCACAAAGGTCTGACTGATCCAAGTCAACTGGAACCTGCCATCCCTTTCCCAATGGTGTTGGAATTTATTATTCCTTTGTGAGGCTGCAGTCTGACACTGTGTTGGAATAGGGAAGGGTTTGCTGGCACATCAGGTCCCTGCTAACAGGGAGGTGAGGCTGAACTCATTTTCACTTGCTTAACTTCTCTCTCCTGTCTCTCGCCATCACCCCAGGTGTCCGTCCTGTCTCCTTCTCAGACTGGGAGAAGATAGATGCTGCTGAAGTGGCAAGAGGCAAAGCTGCTGGCAAACCCAGGGAGAAGATAGTGGATCCTCAGGAGATGCTGCAGCTGATCGGTCACTGAAGCAGGAGCAATGGGAACATGACACTGGTCTAGCTGGTAATGCCAGCGGGTTGCAGATAGCCTGGGAGCACAGGACTTGTGCCCAGGGTTGGTGGCTGCTCTGGGGAGGTGTGTGACACTTGAGCCTCTCCAGTAACAATGAACTCTGGATTCACAAAGTGAATGTCTCAGCACATTGAAGGCTGCTGGCTGGCCCAGACCTCTGCAGCTGGCTGCCATTCCTGGGAGTGATTCTTGTGATTCAAGTCCTTCAAGCCCTAACGAACTGGCCAGTGCAGTGCAGGGGAGATATGCACCTGGCAGGAGCCTTGCCCAGCCACTGCCCCATGGCAAACTGCACAAAGAAACTTCCTTATGTCTTGCTGCTTCCCCCTTAAGCCTCAAGCCAAATGGCTTCCTTGCCTTGTATTTGTGCCTGAGCAGACTTGTTTAAATAACAATTGTTTTTTAAATAAACCCTTCCAGTAAAGCCAAATTTGACCTGCTGCTTGAGTTTGGCTTCTTTGTCTGTGAGTGCCTTAATCTTGGAGCAGCCAACTGGGTGCAACGTGCTCAAGGCAAGGCAGCTTCTTGTGTGCAAGGAGGGACCTTTGGCTCTCCGCTTGGGAGCTCTAAACCAATAGATAGGGGTGTTAATTTGCTCTCTGCCTCCCACAGTTAAACCCAACAGAGCCTGAGTTCTAGCTTGTAAGGTGGGTTGGGATAACAAGCATGTAATTGCCTTGCTCTGGATCATGAGGGATTCTGTGTCTGTTGGTACCTGCCAGTGCTGGCTGGTGTGAGCCATGCCTTGGGCCCTTTGCATCATTCACTGGCAGGGTGGGGTCTTTTGTTGTTTGTTTTTATTTGGTGGTATTTGGGCTTTTGTTATTTTGGGTTTTGTTGCTTTTGTTTTGTTTTTTGGGGTTTTTTTGCCTGTGTGTTTTGAAGCTTATTAAATGCTTCTCTTAGCCCAGATTGACTACGGTGACGGTGTCAGGTTTTAAGCCAGATTACAAGCCGTGAGCCATAATCTCCTCTTTATCCGTGGCGCAGGGGCCACGTCAGTGTGTCCCTCTCCCCTGGCCATCCTGCCACCCACGCTCTCCCCAGGTCCCTGTGGGAATGCTGCAGGATGCTAACACTCCTCTATGAACTATGTCAATGATGACAATGGCACTTGGACATAAATCAGGCTCCGTGATGGAGGCAGAGGATAAACTGAGCCAGAGCAGCCACGGGGGGTTTGTCTCAGGTCCATGCTCAACGTCCATCTTTGCTGAGCTCTCTCCCATGGTAGAGGACTTAGCCACTGGTCACTGTGTCACCCCATCTGTGATCCAACCTTAGAGAAGGGAGAGCTCTGGCTTGTCTATTTTGTTTTCCTTTCTTACCCTCTTTCTTTCCCCTTTCCTTTTCTATTTAAATCTCATTTGCAAGCTCATTAAGAAACTCGGGAAATGTGATAGTGGGAACTCGTACGCAAACAAGCAATAAAGCTTTTGTTGAACAGCTGCTTCTGTGATGTGGCTCTAGTTACGTCTCATGGCTGATGCAGTCCTAATGCTGAACTCTTGAGCAGGAGATTACATCAGCTCTTGGTTTGGTGGTGAATAAGTGCTTTGGGAAAGGGAAGTGTGGAGCTGAGGGGGATGTGCTCAGGGTGGGGAGCAGCTGTTTCAATAGATAGCCCAGCCAGAAACATGTTGGTGAAGGGTTTGTTGTGGCTGCATCAAATCTGCAGGTACTGGGAAGAGATGAGCTGGCTCTTCCCCAGGGTCTTCTTCTGCATCACCTTGACTGTTGATGTCAGGGTGTTTTTGTAGCCATGGTACAGGCCACCGTGCTTGTGCTGAGCACTGTAAGTGGCTGTTCCCAAACTGGGGCTGCTTCAGGGTAGTTTTGGGGCTGTCATAACAGATGAAGGGGAGCTTCTGCCTTTGCTGAGCCCAATGTCCTTGCCCAACCCAGAACTTGGCCAAGGCCCTGGGGTTGCAGAAAAGCCAGGGGATGATCAAGGTCAGCGAAGGGCAGGGATGGAAGACTGAGCCTCATGGGCAGAGGAAGGATGATTACGATTGTGTTAATCCTTTTTCAATACCTCCAGCTCCCTCTTCCTCTGCTGCCTCCATTCCCGAGCCCCACCCGGGGGTCCTGCTCCCTCCCCATCGCGCTCCATCCTTCTCTGCGGGGACCGAGGTCCGTCCGGCTTACCGATGAAGATCCTTATCGCCGATCACCGTGTCGTTAGGTGGCGCTGGGAGGCCGGTAACGGGGAGCAGAGAGGGACTGAGTGGGGCTGAAGGGGTGACCTGGCACCCCAGGGCTGGGGAGCATGAGGGCTGACCTGCTTTCTTGCTACTTGCAAAACTCCAGCCTGGGCTCCAAGCAGGCTCCCGTTCACATTCAGCTTCTGCTTTTAAGTGTGATTAACCTTGTGTTTGCTCCGGGTATGTCCCCACCGCAATGGTCTGTGGGACAAGGAGGACAGCCACCCTCTCATCCTCCACTCTCCCAAGCAGCCTGAGGAGAAGCTCCAAAGCCACTCTCCACAGTGGTTAAGGAGCCAGGAAGGTGCTGCTGGGAGTGACACCCATCTGCTGATGGAAGGAGACCTGAAAAGCTGAAAGTCATCACTACCAGCTCTTAACATGGGCTTCCTTGCACCTATGAGTTATGGTTTGCCTTAGCTTTAACAAGACTGCACAAAGCTGGTGACCATCAGCGTCTGGTGAAGATGGCCTTGACACTGGTCAGGTAAGGCTGCGTAGTTTCTATCCTGCAGGTCTCTGTGCCATGCTTCCCATGCTCTCTTGTGCTTCTCTGAAAAGTACAAGCACCAGGCTGGGTACAGAGTAAAGAGAGCTCCTCATGGTGCAGGGTAATTGCACAGTAAGTGCTGTTCAGTTGGGTCTTTGCAACCTCCTGCAGCTGCTTTGTGCTGCTGTGCTTCAGTTACCCTGGTCCGTAGAGCTGTGCAGGTTAGGTCTCCTCTGACCTGGGCGGCATGAAGTAATCCAGGGAAGAGACAGATCTGAGACATCCCAGAAGCTCCTATTGATGCTGCATTTTGCAATTACACCTGGGAGACAAGTGCTGGCTTTGCTAATAGGCTGCTTGCTGAACGTGGCCTTTTTGAAGAAGCATTTAGAGCTTGTGAAGAAGCAAGTTCCCTGTGCTCAGGAATAAGGGAAAAAACAACTTGAGCCAGGTCTCTGTCCCAGCAGCGAAGAGCCGTGCTGCCGTGAGCCAGCTCCCGAGACCAGGAAAAGGGTTGGAAAAGCTTTTCCACGGCGTGGCTAATATAGCATTTTCCAGCCCCGCTGCTGGAGTTTGCATGGCCGCATAGGCAGCGTCCGGCTTCCCACCATCCCTTCACCACATGAATCACCGAACTGCAGCACCCGCCGGGAGCCTGGGGGAGTCTGTCCGTGCCGGGGCTTCACCGGGAACAGATGGCTCCGGAGAGCGCTGACTTCAGCGTTTTGGCTGAGCCGAGCATCATCGGCCCCTGAGAGTACCGTCCCCTCACCGCTTGCTCTCCCGGGCACATCTTCTCACATCTCGAGTGCTCTTCTCTCCAGATCCAACCTCAGCCCTTGACAAGGATGGAGAACAGGTTGGTGGTGGGCTACTCATCTCTGGGCTCACCTGAAGAGTTTTCCCAGCCCCACTGTACCCAGAGAATCGCTTCCCTCCTGGCACATCACCCTTTCTGCAAAAGAGCTCCCTTGGCTCCAGACCCACCAGAGACTCATGGTTTCAGCTCCCAGCCTTAGGCACTCAACCTTGCCAGTGCCCTGTGGTCCCTGAGGTCTTGCCCATGGTCAGTAACAGTTTTGGGGCAGGCAGTGGCTGCAGGGCTAGAGGTTTTCTCTCTGTTTGAGGAGAATTGCTCTGGAAATTGGGGCTGTATGAGCCCTTTTCCTGAGACTGGGAAGGAAGAAGAGGTGAAGAAAATGTAAACTCCCAGCAGCTGCTTCTGTCTATTTAGGGATACAGCAGCATGGAGTCAAGTTGTTGGAGGGTGAGGGCCAGTTAAGCCCCAGAAATAAGCGATTTCCTTTCTTCCTGGGAAATTTCCATTTCCAACCCCACCAGCTTTGCCTGCCTCATTCCCAACCTCTGGGGCATCCCAGTAGGCACACACCACCCTGGGAGGGGGAATTATCCCTGCAGGGATGAAAACATTCCAGTTTGTTTTAGCTCCCTTAATTACTGTGAGGGTAGGGCACGGTGGCAGTGGAGCAGAGCTGGGCTGCATCTGTGCGTGTGTGCACCGTGCACAACACCATCCCTGTGGCCTCTCTCCCACCTTTCTCATTGCTTTGCTTTCTGCTTCAATTGCTTTTGTGGCTGCTAGGATCCAAGATACCTGTCAGCGGTGTGGTTATTTAAGCAGCAAAACCCTGAATACCCTTATGGAATGGAACAGAACCGAGTGGTGGGGATGGTGCTTGGGGGTGGCCCTGGGAGCTGAAAGGGCCATGGAGGGAACGTGAAGAAAAGCATTTGCTTTTTAAGTGAGACCCAGAGAGACAGGGTGAGGTGCCCAGGAGTAGGAGTGGCTGGGCCAAGACCTTAATTTTTGGCCAAATTTCTGAGGAAGGAGGGTTGGCAGCTGACAGGCAGGATCAGGATGGCTGCAGAATCTAGAAGGATGCAGGTCTGGGATGAGTGTATGTCCAGGATGAGAGTAAGTCCAGGATGGGTAGAGGTCTGGGGCAAATTCTGACCTCTGGCAGAGGGAACTTTGGGCATGGTGCTGTATTCACCTTGTCCAATGGCAGATGCCATTAGCAGGATGCAGGTGCCCCCAGGGGCAGCCCAAATGGGCTGTGTCATCCGGCTGCCACCCTGCCTTTCCAGGGTATGCTCTGGCCTTGTGCTGGCTGTGCACAGCTCCAGGTCCTCTCCTTCCCAAAATCTGGTTTAGGATGCACTTGGGTTAAAAAACTCTTGGCTGAATTTCTCCTACAAATAGGAGGCAGCAGGTAGGAGTTTGCCCTGCAGAACTGAAGATATTAAAGAGACTGGCTCAAGCTGTGGATGCTTCTTTGGCTGTGGGTCTGCCTAGGGAGATGTGGGTGTTGTAGGCAGGGACTTGGGTATGGGAATTGATGGGCTTCCATTGACTCTGTAAGGCTGGAGGAACTAGAACAGAGAGGGGCTGGGGCAGGGTATGCTGTGTAGGGCTTTACCCCAGCCTGGGATGCAAGATGCCAGTGGAATTGCAATGGGATGCAAGGAGCCTGCACAGACCCCAGGGCACTTCTCCAACACCTGTATTGGCTTGCATGGGTTAGTGGAAGGCTGGATTAACATTGGCCTCCTGGCACAGTCCTTCTGCATCTCCAGTGCTCTTTTGCCCAGCTGCCAGTGGGATCTTCCCTGCAGGAGGTGGCTGCACACCAGGAGCTGTCAGAGCGCAGTGCCTTGCATTTATCAACCAGCTTTCAGAGCCTCCTGCAAGAAAAGACACCAGGGAAAGGTAACAAGGTGGTGGAGAAGCTGGCTGAGGTCCCTCATGTCAGGGCTACACCATGGATCAAGGACTCACTGGGATGCTAGGGGACCCACGTTCAGGTACCACCGCAACGAAGGTGAAGGGGGAAAGGCAGCTTCATGCCTATGTTATCCCCACCCAGCCCAGAAAGCTGGGCAAAGAGGGCACAGCATCCTTTAGAGGATGGCACTGAGGGACTGAGGAAGTCAAAGGTTTCCAACAAGGAGGAAAAGTCCTTCTGGACCCCCTGGGCTTGTGGCCTTCATCTCGGGACGCTTTTGGTGCTTCTATTTCAGCTTGGACCTTAGTAGCCATTAGAGCACTTTGTTTTGAATGTAAAAAGGACTT
The DNA here is from genome assembly GCA_013399015.1 of Galbula dea. NCBI lineage: Eukaryota > Metazoa > Chordata > Aves > Piciformes > Galbulidae > Galbula > Galbula dea. The sequence continues at coordinate 1,084,667 of VWZX01004773.1, read as the reverse complement.
TTGTTGTTTAAATGCACAAATAAGATATTTTGATGATTGCAGAACAGCTCCATAAGCTGCATCATGGCATGGTTGCCCCCAGCAGCAGGTTGCATCTGGGGATTTGCTGCTGTTCCCCAAGACAAATGTGGGCTTTGTTTTTTAAGATCATGAGGCACTTTGCCAGGAAAATGCAGCCACTAGCTTTGTCTGAGTTAGATTCCCAGGGAAAAAGAGATATGGCTGGGGGGGGGGTGACCACCATCACTGGTCTTTGCCCCCCACAGCTTGTCCCCACTGTAGACACCTTGCAGCTCTGCCTAGCTGCGCACTAGGCTTGGCTTTGTGTATTTGCCCCACATGTGGGTTTTGAGCTGTGATGGGGGGAAAACGTCCCATGGGATGGAGATGCTGAAGGGTCACACATGCCATGGGGCAGCTGGGTGTTGCCCTAGATAGGGGGTGGAGGGACAGGAGGAGTGGAAGTTTTCTGTTGCTCCCCTAATCCCACCTAGATGCTGGCAGACTTGTTGGGAAACATTTTCCCCATGAAACACCCTCACAGCTGAAATAGGTGTGAGCCAGAACCCTCTGAGGGATCCAGTCTGGTGTGCAGCTGGTGCCAGGAGGGGTAAATGAGGCCTTTGATCTGCCAGGGGAGCACTAAGGACATGGAAGCAGCTCAGGGTTTCTGTGCCAGCCCCAAGGGACCAGATTCTCAGAAAGCTGGCTCCCCCACACCCTGTCACACCCAACCATGAAAGGGGTTAAATGGATAGAAGGGGTTAAATGCAGCCACTATCTCTTCCAGTGTTAAACCCCACAGCCACCCTTCTGTTGTCCTGGGAAAAGGATTTGAGGACCTGTTGCTAACCCTTAAATCTCTTCTCCTTGGACAAGAGAGAGGAAATGCTGCCAGAATCAGGCAGCGGTGGGAAGCTGGGGCTGCCTGAGCCTGGAGGGGCAGGATATGGCCAGTGGGCAGCCAAGAGAGGGGTGCAAGGTCCCATGTCCCCTATTGTCCTGAACCCCTGCACTGCAGCAGCCTCAGAGATTTGGCTGAGCTTTCCTGCAGAGAGAGCAGGTGCTGCTTTTACAGGGATTAAAATGAAGCCCCCAATCCATTTTTCCCTTTCCTCTGTATTGCTTTTTCTTTTTTTCCTTCTCTTGCAACCCTGAAGTGCCCCAGGAGCATCCGCAGCACCTGGCTCTGGGTGGCCAGGCTGCCTCGGAGACAGGGGATGGTGCAGGGAGGTCCTGCATCAGGCAGCTCATGGCTAACTGCAGGCAGCAGGTTTTAGGTAGGTTGAAACCTCTCTGGAAATGGCTTTTCCAGGCCCCAGTAGCCACAGGGATGCTGTTGCAGGTGACTGCGGTGCCAGGTTGGATGGCAGCCACCCAATAGTCCTAAATGGCTTGGTTTTGGGTAGTCACATCCCCAAGCAGGGCATCAGCACCCAGGGAAGGCAGGAGGGCAGTGTTTGGGCAAGGGCACCACTGGCACCCTGCACTGGCAGAGATGGGTGGATGCTCTTGGAGTGATGCCCAGCATTTGGGTGGCTCTGAGCACAGGGAGGTTTTGGAGCAGCTGCCCCTCTGGCAGGGCCTGAACTGGGCTCTAGCCCCTGCTGGGACCTGCCAGGAGCCATGGTCCCACAGTCAATATGCTGCAGAGCATGGACTGGTTTTGAGGCAAACTGGGCACCCAGCCAGGGGCAAGGAGAGGCCAGCAGCATCCTTGCCCGTCTCCCCCCTTTTTTTTGCTGGATCTTCCCCCTCTTTCCCCCCTCCTCCAGTCTGGCTTGCTCTAAACCAGTACTGTGGGATCAGCTGATGCTTTAATACTGGTCCTGGCGACAGCTGGAGGATGCTGCTGCCGGCAGGGGCTTTGCTCTGTGTCACCCCCCACCCCCACCCCATGACCGACAGAGACCTTGGGGCTGCCCTGCGACGATTGGGGGACACCGACGGAGGGGGAGGAAGAGGGGCTGCTGGCCGGTCTCCACCAGTTTAGTTAGCAAAGGCCTGGAAGATATTTGGAGGAGGGGTGGGATGAGCTCAACCGCAACCTTTAGCATCCCTCCAGCTTGGGGGCTGAGGGGCGGGCAGTGCCTGGGGAGGGGGAACGGCTGTATCATTTTGCAGTGGCTTTTTCCTCCTGGGGAAGGAGGAGGGGGACGAAGGAGGTGAGGGTCTTGTCTTGCCCCCTGCACTCCACTGGAGCCGGCCCCGGGTGCAAGGTGGGGAAGGCAGTTTTAGGAATGGGAGGGCAGGTCTGAGCTGGTTGGGATAGGGGAGAGCAGGTTTGGG